>VDFB02047230.1:397173718-397354183 GCA_007258455.2 Sequoia sempervirens
TCAGGACTTTTTCTGGTGTTCTTGTATTTCTTCAGGACTTTTTCTGACTTAAATATAATACTTCTTAAGATGTATACTATTGATGGGTTCATCCAATAGGTCTCCTTCTGGCGTTGATAACTTGTATGCTCCTGATCCGTAGACTGCAATAACCACATAAGGGCCTAACCAATTTGGTTCAAACTTTCCTTTCTTTTCTCTGTCTTGTTGATTGCGCGGGTTCTCTTTCAGAACTAGATCACCCACCTGAAAGGTACGTGGCTTGACTTTGTGATTATAACTGCGAGCCATCATCTGTTGATATGCTTTTAAATGGTCTACTGCTCTCTGTCTCTTTTCATCTAAAAGTTCTAACTCTTGGAGTCGGGAAACTCTGTAGTCCTCATCTGTTATGAGACCTTTCAGTGATACTCTTAAGGAAGGTATTTCTACCTCTAAAGGCAGTATGGCTTCTGCTCCATAGACGAGGGCAAAAGGTGTTGCTCCTGTTGGCGTTCGGACACTAGTTCTGTAAGCCCACAAGGCGGGATTGAGTTGAACATGCCAATCCTTCCCTGAGTCATTGACAATCTTCTTCAAAATCTTTAGTATGGTTTTGTTTGAGGCCTCTGCTTGGCCATTCCCTTGAGGATAGTAAGGCGTGGAATATCTGTGCTGAATATGGAATCTTTCACAAAGTTCATCCACATCCTGATTTTTGAATGGTTGACCATTATCTGTAATAATGGCATTAGGAATACCATATCGACAAATAATGTAATTGAGAATGAAGGTTGAAATCTGTTTTCCAGTACTTTAGAGAGAGGTACTGCCTCAATCCACTTAGTGAAATATTTCGTTGTTGTGATGATGAACTTATGCCCATTTGAAGAAGAAGGATGAATTTTGCCCACTAGATCTAACCCCCATTGAGAGAATGGCCAGGTGGGTGTAAACGAATGAAGTTCTTGTGCAGGAGCATGAATAAGATTCCCATGAATCTGACATTTTGAGCATGTTTTAGCAAAGGTAAATGATTCCCTTTCCATCGTAGGCTAGTAGTAACCCATTCTAATCAATTTTTTGGATAAGGTTAGTCCACTGGAATGAGTACCACAAATGCCCCCATGAACTTCCTATAAAGCTTTGTCGGATTCGTCACGTTCAAGACATCGAAGTAAAGTACCATCAAGACCACGACGATAAAGGGTATCAGCGATAAGGGTATATCGAGAGGATTGTCGGATACAGTTACGTTTTTGGTTGCGGGACAAGTCAGGTGGTAATATATCATCTTTTAGGTATGCATAAATCTTGCCATACCAGGGTGAATCGGATCCTACTAGGTGGCAGATAATTTGGCTTTCAGGTGTGTCATAGGCAGGTGTAAATAATTGTTCCACCAGAAATTCATAGCGAGTCTGTTTGTTTGGGAGTTGTATCAATGAGGCGATCGTAGCCATAGCATCGGCTGCTTTGTTGTCAATCATCAGAATTTGTGTGAACTGAATGTCCACAAAATACTTCTTGAAGTCATCAATCATCTTCTTGTATGGTAACAACTTGTCATCTTTAGTCTGATAGTCATCATTGATTTGATTAATGACTAGTTGTGAGTCACCATAAACTTGTAGCTCGGTAATCCTCCATTCCAATGCTGTTTTCAGTCCAGTGATCAGCGCTTCATATTCGGCTATGTTATTGGTGCATGGAAACATTAACCGATAGGACCTAGGAATGGTATGCCCTTGAGGGGTGACGAAGAGAATGCCTGCCCCCGAGCCATGTTGAGTAAAAGAACCATCAAAGTATAAGGACCATGGCCATTTAAAGTCTGCAGTGAAGACATCAGCATCTGGAAATTCAATGTGTAAAGGGTGCTCTATTTGGAGAGGAGCATCTGCTAGTTGATCCGCGATAACCTGTCCTTTGATTGCTTTGCGATCAACATAGTGGATGTCGAACTCACTCAAAATCATGATCCATTTTGCTAACCTTCCTGTTAGTGATGCTTTACTTAGTAGATACTTGAGTGGATCAATTTTGGAAACAAGCTTAATTGTATGAGTTAGCATGTAATGTTCGGAATTTCTGGGAAGCGAAGACGACTGCCAAACAAGCCTTCTCAATGAAAGTGTAACTAAGCTCATGACTTGTCAATGTTCTGCTGATGTAGTAAATTGCCCGTCCTTTCCCTTCATGGTCTTCTTGTGCTAATAATGCTATCAAAAATATTATCTATGCCCCGATTTTAGACTTCTTTCTTGCAGGTTTTTCTTGCAGGTTTCCTTACAGGTTTTTCTGGCATTCGGCAGCGCGTTTTGGAAGATTCGGGAAATTTTTATTTGCAGGTACTTCGGCGCATCTGGGCTCTGTTTCGGTGCATCTGGTCATTCCTACGGCGCATCTGGGAAACAGAGTGGCGCATCCGTCACTTTCTGCAGCGCATTTAGACATTTAGTTAGCGCATTTAGGACTTTCTTTAGCGCATTTAAAGTTGTATCAGAAAATTAAAAAAAAAATCTCTACATTTAGAATAGCGCATATAGTCTCTGTTTTCGCGCATCTGGGTAGCAGAATTGTGCATTTGTTTTCTGTTTTAGCACATTTATGTAACAGAGTTGCGCTTCTGGTCTCTGTTTCTGTGCATTCGGGAGACAGAGCTTCACATCTGGAACTGTAACCGAGATTCTGAGTCTGACGCCTTCCGTAGATAGAATTCCTTTTATTTTATGTTGGGCTTAAAATGAATCAACCTAGGGTAGCCACCACACCTTTTATCATGCAGTTAAAACGAACCCCATATCTGTTGTGAAGCAACATCTTCACTTAGATTAAATCACACTTGATTTTGGTGCACATAAAATGAATCTGTCTACTCTTATTGACTGTGCTTGAAGGTGGTAGGTGATTATGCTCTCACCCTGTGCAAACTAAGTGATCAGAAAACCAGACCCACTTTTCCCTGTGTAACCCTGATTTGATAATCGAAGTATCCTCTCCCCTTGCACACTTATGCGATCCTGGGTGCAAGAGAAACAGTTATTGACTCTAGAAATTGGGCCTGCCTTAAGGGAAAAAGTACTCACCTTAAGGGACGACTCAAACCGGCAACGGAGCTAAGGCCAAGCTACCCCCGACTGGTATATAAATGTAAATATTAAGGGAAAACCTAAGGTTGCTTGTGCGGATGTGTCATACGGATGGAGTTGTACTCCCATAAACCCTGTTGAGCTTAACCTCTTCAGGCTGGAGTGCCACCTTAATGGTGATTAATCTCTTGCCCCATGTATGGCCACTCGAACGGGGGTCCCGAACTAAATACCATTGTTTAGAAAGCCAAAAACCTTCTATTTGCTAGTCCAGCACCAGTCGGTGTGAAGCCTTCCACACTTTCGCAGTCAATAGTAGAGGTGATCAGCTCGCCATGGGAGTTTCATGGGGGTTGGAAGCTTGGTTGGCCTGAGAAGAGAGTGCACTGTAAGGGGGAGCCCGTGCAGCCAAGCTTCTGGATTCACACGCTACTGATATGCGGTTGGGGAAACCCACGTGGAGTCTAGCGGATATTGTCCTGGCCTAACCTAGGTTGTGCTTGTCTTATTCTGTGCTTGGTTACGAATCAACTTAAATCAGACTGTTTGCTGTGCTTTCCAAACATTAATTCAGATAATGGATCATCCAAGAACAAACATGACAAATTTCAGCTAAAAACTGGTCAAAACTGTCCTAGAAAAACTACTTTAGCGCATCTAGGGGAAAACTGCAGCGCATTTAAGCTCTGTTCTAGCGCATCTGTGTTCTGTTTCGGCGCATTTAGGATTTTCTGCTGCGCATAGTGCTCTGTTTCTGCGCATATGAGATTTTCTGCAGCGCACTTGACCATTGCTGTAGCGCATTTGGGAAACAGAGTAGCGCTTTTAGGTTTTTGTCACAGACCCGGCTTTCTAAGATTTTACTCCCATGTTAAGAAAGTGGAAATCAACCAAGTTCACCAAGAAATCAGTTTTCAATAGGATCAAGAAGCCCAAAACAAATTTCAGTTACAAGAAGACTTTAGATCACAGAAAATTCCTGTATAAGAGTCGAGACGTCTTGCTCCATTATCGCACATTCCTCCATAGATACCAAGACTACATTAGGGATTCACCGACGATTATGCTGTAGAACCTTTGGCTACCCAAGCTTATTATCAAAGATTAGCATTATCTCAACGTCATAATTTGAATCAACCTCTTGAGTTTGAGAACATACCACAACCTTCAATTGAATATTCAACGCGTCCCAATCAGATCCTTCAGTGACCCTCGACCATATTCAAGGATTTCTTACATATGCCTGTTTTTACGAGATCTCAACACAACAAAGCAGGAGAAACACCTCAAGAAGAGGGTGAACGAGATAGTCCTCTTTTTAGTGTAAGTCGCAATCCCCTTTTCAGTAACAACAATATGGCTGACGGAGAGGAAAGTTTGATACTTAAGAACAAAAACATGAACAAAACTCCTATAGGTAGTGATGATGAACAAGACGACGAACTTGAACTTAGAGAGGCAGAACAAAATCCCAAGTTTCTTAAAGTCCTTGAAAAGATTATACAACGTGACAAAGAGAAATACTTTCTTTTTCTAGCAGATCAAGGAGCTAAATTGCCTAAAGACTTTGATACTGAGAAATTAAAAACCACCGAGGAAGAGCCATCCCCATCTGAATATGCCTCCTTAAAAAAGAGTTTAGAGAGATGCAGGGAAAAATCCAAGAGTTACAAGGAGGAACCACAACCAAGAAGTACACTTTGGATGACATATGTCCTTATCCTTTTGATAGAAGTCTCAACATGATTCCATTTCCTAAACACTGTGAAATCCCCAAATTTGATCGTTATAATGGAAAATCAGACCCAGTTGACCATGTTAGAGACTTTCGAAACATGACATTGGAATTTTCCCACAAAGATACATATTTATTGCGATTATTTCCTCGAAGCCTTGGAGTCAACTCTATGGAATGGTTATCTAAGATTACACCTCCTATTCGAACATTTGAGGAACTGATGAATTTGTTCATAAAACAATACTCCTACAACGTTCAACACCAGATCACCATGATTGATCTTTGCAAAGTTACGCAAAAACCTGGGGAATCTTTCACTACCTTTCTTCAAAGATGGAGGAGAATGTTCGCTAGGTACCCCCGTCATGTCCCTGAAAAGGAGAAAATGGTTACTTTCATCAATAGCCTCAACTCAGAAATGAGTTATCGTTTAAATCTGCACTGTCCACCTTCCTTTGAGAAACTGATTGAAGATGCCCTCACCATCGAAAGTGCTTTGGTCAAAAGAGGGACCATAAAACTTGATAGGGACAACCCTGCCTCATCTAACCATTACAACAATCAGGACAAGTCTAAGTTTTGGACCCGCAACAAGAATGTTGTAAATGATGGTGTTGTAGATGCAAACCATGTCACGACTAAGCCATTTATCCTGAACACTCCTCGTAACAATAATTACAACCATGTCAATTTAGTTGCAAATCAAGGAAACAATCATCCCCCTCCAACGAACTACAATCAAGGGACTGCCAACAACCAAAACCACTGGAACAACAACAACAACAACAACACTTCAGGGAATACCTCAAACACGAAACCACAACGCTTTCCATTCTTCTCCAATAGAAGAGCTTTTACTCCATTAGGACAATCCTTAGAATTGGCTTTCAAAGAAGTCATGGCAAAGAACGTCCTTATGTTACCCCCACAACGCAATTACGAACCTAATGTAAAACCTCCATCATGGAACGAAGCTTATTTTTGCGACTACCATAGGTGCAGAGGTCATCATACAAACAGCTATCAAGGTTTGAAACATGCTATTCAAGATCTCATTGACAAGGGTATTATCACAGTAGAAGGACAACAAAAATCCAACGAAGATCACCAAGCGTTTCGAAATCCTCTACCAAATTATCAAAAGGGAGAATCTTCTGACAAAACTGTGAACCAAATTGATGATAATGTAATCCGTCACCTCTATACGGATGATGAGCGAGTCAATGTCATAAAAATCAAAGAGAAAGTAGACAATGGACAAGTAAACGTCACAACAAGAGCACAAGCTAAGGTTGTTTTGAAAGGTAGCTCCTCAAAATCCAATGAGACCTCTCCTCAACACCAATACGACTTAGTTAACCAACTTCGAAAAACTCCAGCTCAAATCTCCATTTTCGAACTTCTAAAGATTTCCCCTGCACATAGGGAGATTTTAGATAAAACCCTCGTTGAAATGACTGTATCTACGGATTTGGATGTGAATCGATTTCAAACCATGGTAGGACATTTGTCCTCTCCCACATGCCTTTCATTCTCAGACAAAGATGATGTTTCCCTAACTCATCCCCACAATTCATCATTATACTTAGAGGTCATGATCCACAAATTCCGTGTCAAACGTGTTCTAATAGATGGAGGGGCTGGTCTAAACATATGTACTTTGAAGGTGATTCAAGCATTAGGATTTGCCGAAGACTCCATTGATCCTAGAAGGAAGATTACCATTAAAGCCTATGATGATGAGGAGAGAACGTCTAAAGGTCTAATCATGCTACCAATCAGAGTGGGACCTGTTATCAAAAATACCTTTTGCCAAGTTTTAGAGCGAGATCTTACATATAATATCTTGTTGGGTCATCCTTGGATCCATGAGATGCAAGCTGTTCCTTCCACTTACCACCAATGTCTTAAGTTTTCGTATGATGGACAGGAAATTACTATACCAGCTGATAACTCAAACGCCCAAACTTGTGCCAATGTCAAAGCTCATCAAGATACTTTGGTTCCAAACAATCGGGAAGCACTTGCTGATACTTCTTCTCAACATGCTACACACGTCAGTCAGTTAACTAAAAGCTTTGATAAGAAACTGCAGTTCAAGGAAAGTGGAGTTGGGGAATATTTCCTTTGTCTTGCTAATCTACCTACGTCTCCTCGATCACATGGGAAACCTTCTATTACACCACAACAGATATCAGCAGCATCAACATCAGCACAGGTACAAACAGAGCCCACTACCAAGTTCAATGGACAATTTATCAAAGAAAAATTTCCCATGGGAGATCCTGAGGATACAGCAATTTTAGATTGGCTCTATAAAGACGAAGAGGATGCAATTCTAAACGTCACCTTACCAACATAACAATATGGGAAAGGATATTCTATCATGAGAAAGATGGGATATGATAATGGTCCTCTTGGAAAGAGAAAAGAAGGCGTAGTTGAGCCTATCCATCTTCCAGGACTTGCGGCATATGATAAAACTGGAATAGGCTATGAGGCTACCCAATCTAAACAATCCCAAGGTAATGTTTTTACACTGCAAAAAGGTTCTGATAAGAAGGAAACATGTTTGGTATCGGTCCTGAATTACATTGAAAATAACTCTGACATAGATTCTGCTGAATATGAATGGGATACCATTCATGATAACAAATTTTGGAGAGACAAAGAGGTAGATGTCATACATAAGTATACGCCCGCTTTGATCAAAGGAGAAGGTTCTGGATCCCAACCACAAGAATCTGAACCACAAAGCAACTATGAGTCTAGTGATACTGAGTCAGATTTTAATGAACAAGATTATCAGGAGAATAGTCCCATCATTGACCTATCTCATACCTCGGATCCTACCGATAACTCTGTCTTGACCCTAACCATCGCCAATTTTACACAACCGGACGACGTCCTACCATTAATCCATCCTGATCTCATTGACTGGGATCTTACCGAACCTATGGATATACCTATTTTTCCAAACGACGAAGCTATCATAAGCTTCCTTTCCGCCGAAGACGTAAATAATTGTTCCACTAGCGATTTTTGGTATAATCAGGAGAGTGTCAAGTCTCCTAGCTGCAAAAATAAAAATAAAGATAAACGGTCTAGTGGTGAAAACCAGAATCTGGCAGTACTAGATCAAGCAAAAGACAAAATAAAGAGTGTATCAGATGGTGAAAACCTTTTTGAGGCACCATCTGATGGGACTCTTGAAACTCTCCCAGAGCATTATCATGAGCGATCATCCATCTTGACTGAGCCTACAAAGGAAATCAACATTGCAACTGCAAATAATCCAAGGATCCTACAGATAGCTGAATCTATGACAGCTAAAGAAATCCCAGAGTTCATGAATTTTCTCAAGGAAAATCAAGTCAATTTTGCATGGTCATATGCAGATATGCCCGGCCTTGATCCTGATCTCATTATGCATCATTTATCTATCAAATCAGGAGCCAAACCAGTAAAACAAAAACTCAGAAAGATGAATCCTCATATTGCACTATTGGTTAAAGAAGAACTCAAGAAGCTCCTCGATGCAGGTTTTATAAGATCAATTGACTATGCTGAATGGATTTCCAATATTGTACCAGTAGCAAAACCAGACAAACGTGTAAGAGTATGCACTGATTTCAGAGATCTTAACAAAGCTTGCCCAAAGGATGACTTTCCGCTTCCAAGTATCGACACTATAGTTGATCTCACAGCAGGCCATGCCATGTACTCATTAATGGATGGTTTCTCGGGTTACAACCAAATCAAGATTGCACCAGAAGACCAAGAGAAAACAGCTTTCACTTGTCCGTGGGGAACATATTGTTGGAATGTCATGCCTTTCGGCTTGAAAAATGCTGGAGCTACTTATCAAAGAGCTATGACTACGATCTTTCACGACATGATGCACACATTCATGGAAGATTATGTAGATGACATATTGGAAAAATCACACACCAGAGAAGGACACTTGGAGATACTATCTAAAATATTCACCAGATTGGAGAAATTCAAAGTTCGCTTAAACCCTAAGAAATGTGTTTTTGGGGTCACATCTGGAAAACTGTTAGGATATATTGTTTCAGAAAAGGGAATTGAAGTAGATCCTGCTAAAGTTCGTGCAATCATGGAGATGCCTCCCCCAAAGAACATTAGTCAGTTGAGATCCTTACAAGGGCGACTCCAGTCTATCCGCAGATTCATTGCACAATTGGCTGACAAAAGTCTACCATTCACACATCTCCTACATAAGAATGTTCCTTTTAGATGGGATGATAAATGTGAAATGGCATTTCAACAAATCAAGCAGTACCTGATGAATCCACCAGTTCTTGTACCACCAAATCCAGACAAACCATTGATTCTGTATATTGCTGCAACCGAGACATCTTTGGGAGCATTATTAGCACAAGAAGACCATGAAGGGAAAGAACGGGCAATTTACTACATCAGCAGAACATTGACAAGTCATGAGCTTAGTTACACTTTCATTGAGAAGGCTTGTTTGGCAGTCGTCTTCGCTTCCCAGAAATTCTGACATTACATGCTAACTCATACAATTAAGCTTGTTTCCAAAATTGATCCACTCAAGTATCTACTAAGTAAAGCATCACTAACAGGAAGGTTAGCAAAATGGATCATGATTTTGAGTGAGTTCGACATCCACTATGTTGATCGCAAAGCAATCAAAGGACAGGTTATCGCGGATCAACTAGCAGACGCTCCTCTCCAAACAGAGCACCCTTTACACATTGAATTTCCAGATGCTGATGTCTTCACAGCAGACTTTAAGCAGCCATGGTCCTTATACTTTGATGGTTCTTTTACTCAACATGGCTCGGGGGCAGGCATTCTCTTCGTCACCCCTCAAGGGCATACCATTCCTAGGTCCTATAGGTTAATGTTTCCATGCACCAATAACATAGCCGAATATGAAGCGCTGATCACTGGACTGAAAACAGCATTGGAATGGAGGATTACCGAGCTACAAGTTTATGGTGACTCACAACTAGTCATTAATCAAATCAATGATGACTATCAGACTAAAGATGACAAGTTGTTACCATACAAGAAGATGATTGATGACTTCAAGAAGTATTTTGTGGACATTCAGTTCACACAAATTCTGAGGATTGACAACAAAGCAGCCGACGCTATGGCTACGATCGCCTCATTGATACAACTCCCAGACAAACAGACTCGCTATGAATTTCTGGTGGAACAATTATTTACACCTGCCTATGACACACCTGAAAGCCAAATTATCTGCCACCTAGTAGGATCGATTCACCCTGGTATGGCAAGATTTATGCATACCTAAAAGATGATATATTACCACCTGACTTGTCCCGCAACCAAAAACGTAACTTTATCCGACAATCCTCTCGATATACCCTTATCGCTGATACCCTTTATCGCCGTGGTCTTGATGGTACTTTACTTCGATGTCTTGAACGTGACGAATCGACAAAGCTTTACAGGAAGTTCATGGGGGCATTTGTGGTACTCATTCGAGTGGACTAACCTTATCCAAAAAATTGATTAGAATGGGTTACTACTGGCCTACAATGGAAAGGGAATCATTTACCTTTGCTAAAACATGCTCAAAATGTCAGATTCATGGGAATCTTATTCATGCTCCTGCACAAGAACTTCATTCGTTTACACCCACCTGGCCATTCTCTCAATGGGGGTTAGATCTAGTGGGAAAAATTCATCCTTCTTCTTCAAATGGGCATAAGTTCATCATCACAGCAATGGAATATTTCACTAAGTGGATTGAGGCAGTACCTCTCTCTAAAGTCACTGGAAAACAGATCTCATCCTTCATTCTCAATTACATTATTTGTCGATATGGTATTCCTAATGCCATTATTACAGATAATGGTCGACCATTCAAAAATCAGGATGTTGATGAACTTTGTGAAAGATTCCATATTCAGCACAGATATTCCATGCCTTACTATCCTCAAGGGAATGGCCAAGCAGAGGCCTCAAACAAAACCATACTAAAGATTTTGAAGAAGATTGTCAATGACTCAGGGAAGGATTGGCATGTTCAACTCAATCCCGCCTTGTGGGCTTACAGAACTAGTGTCCGAATGCCAACAGGAGCAACACCTTTTGCCCTCGTCTATGGAGCAGAAGCCATACTGCCTTTAGAGGTAGAAATACCTTCCTTAAGAGTATCACTGAAAGGTCTCATAACAGATGAGGACTACAGAGTTTCCCGACTCCAAGAGTTAGAACTTTTAGATGAAAAGAGACAGAGAGCAGCAGACCATTTAAAAGCATATCAACAGATGATGGCTCGTAGCTATAATCACAAAGTCAAGCCACGTACCTTTTAGGTGGGTGATCTAGTTCTGAAAGAGAACCCGCGTAATCAACAAGACAAAGAAAAGAAATGAAAGTTTGAACCAAATTGGTTAGGCCCTTATGTGGTTATTGCAGTCTACAGATCGGGAGGATACAAGTTATCATCGCGAGAAGGAGACCTATTGGATGAACCCATCAATAGTATACATCTTAAGAAGTATTATGTTTAAGTCAGAAAAAGTCCTGAAGAAATACAAAAATAGCAGAAAAAGTCTTGAAGAAATACAAAAAACAGCAGAAAAAGTCCTGAAGAAATATAAAAACAGCAGAAAAAGTCCTTAAGAAATACAAAAAACAGCAGAAAAAGTCCTGAAGAAATACAAAAAATAGCAGAAAAAGTCCTGAAAAAATACAAAAACAGCAGAAAAAGTCCTGAAGAAATCCAAACAAAAAAATCAAAACATTTCAAAAATACAAAAAAATCAAAAGAGAATGTCATAGGGTGAAAACCTGGCAAACATGTAGTCTATTGACAGAAAAATCCAAAAAAATAAAAAGAAATCAAAAAATGCAATAAATACAGATAGTGAAAATCTGGCAAACAGACGCTATCTGTACCTCTCCATCTATTAGTTCCTGTTTTGCACTTTATCTTTTCAAAAGCTTTCATTTTTTCGTATCTTTTTCCGCATCTTGAGGTCATTAATCGCACCATCCTGCTGCCATTTGCCTAGAGAGTTAAAACATCTTACCATGGCTTGATCGTTTGTACATATTCCTTTCCGCAAGTTGTGTCAATCAACAAGGCAAAACTCAACTAGGGGCACTTAACTTTTAGAGCATACCAAAACAGCTAGACCATAACATAGCAATACAAGCATACCAACAAACAACAAACTCCTTTGTCAATGTTATCCGCTCATGACACATTTTTCAGCAAGATATCATATCACTTGTCTATTGGATGATCCAAATATCTGAATAATGTATGCATTAACAGTATTACATGTTTGATTAAAATTTGTTTGATTTTCGATATCATTACTCGGGAGCATACTCAATGATGTACTGCACTAGAGTAGCAAGGAACGAGAATGATTTTTCTTTGTCTGTTGTCTTGAGGTTAACAGCCCAATCTGATGCAAATATGTCAAAGGACATGACGCTCAAAGCAAATATCATCGATGACAGTTCCACATTTGCATCAGAAAGGTGGTTAATCTTTGTCTGTTTATGCAAGAAATGCTCAGGTCATCTCGGTTCAATTATACCTCGATGCTTGTGTTCGCTTGCTATATCAAAATTCATGAAAGTTGTACTCTGGTCATCATTGGCGCTAATTTCCCCTCTGATGCTTGTACATACTTCCAACATTTTAAATGTTCTATGATGATTCAAGAAGGCTTATAACAGGCTCAACAAACTGGTTAGTTTCATATAGTTGCATGTTCATTAGCTCATTGTATATATCTGCATATTGGATTCATATTCGTATTTTGAAGGGCTGAATGAAGGTATTCAAATGGTTGTTATTAAGTTTTGACCTTTTTGTGGAGGACATTTGGACATTTAATTCATTGCATTCATTCATTTCATGTCATCTTATCATTCATCATTTATTTATCATTTTACCATTTCATATCATTACCATTAATATTTCACTACCATTACCATTTCATCATCTTTTCATTCATTATTCTTTATCATTCATTTATCATTTATCATTTCAATTTTTCATTATCATTTATCATTCATTTATCATTTATCATTTCATTTTTCATTATCATTTTTCATTCATTTATCCTTTATCATTTCATTTTTCATTACCATTTATCATTCATTTATCATTTACCGTTTCATCATTCATTTCTCATTTTATCATCTACCGTTGCATTACCATTCACATTTATCATTTTATTATCATGTTACCATTTTACATATCATTTTACCATATTACCATTCATACCACATTCATTTTCTACCATATCACGATGCATTTCATACATGGAAAATTCAAAAAGAAATTAACATCTCACATATATACATACATCATCACAAAATCATTGCATACACATCATAATCACTAGATCATCCTGCATCATATGGATTAGTCCGCACATGTAATAAAAGCATATCAAAATCCATCTCATAACATACATGCATAAATATATCATATCATAAATGCATGAACATAAACATCATCAGAAATACCGCCACTGCATATCATCACTCATCAAAATAATACAAATGTCCAAATGTCCAAGGAAACTAATAAAAGGTCAGCACAGAAATACATCATACATGATCAAAACTCAGTATACATAATGAATCAAGCCCCAAAAAAATGGCTAACTGGTCGATGCCCCTGACGAAGCTGGTCCAGAAGGAGGTGGCCTGCCGCTGGTCCCTGCATCAGGATCCCGTCGAGGCCCGGTAACCTCTCTGTCGTGTGTCGATGTCCGGGATCGGGTCCTCGTCCGGCTGTGTGATCTGGGATAGGGCTCTCGCCGCTCAGGAGGGCATAGCTCCTCGTAACAAACTCTGTAGTACTCTGCCTCTCTGGCTGCCTCGAATCCCTCTGCAATGGCCTCTCATAGGGATGTACTCTCTACGGTACCCATCAATCTCTATGCTACACCCTTAGCCTCCTGTGCCCGCCGTCTAAAGGCATCCCTCTCTGCTACTAACTGTGCCACCTGAGGATCTGGGCAGGCATCTGAACCTATACCTGTGCCTGAGCCTGTGTCTAAGCCTGTGCCTGAGCCTGTGCCTGTAACTGCATTATCATGCTCTGTGCCTGCACCAACTGACTCTGAAGCTGTGCCTGCTACCCCTGAAAAGTCTGCACCTGACCTTGCAATGCATCTATCTGTGCCTACTGGGACGAGGATGTCACCCTAATCATCGTCTGTGGCCTGGCACCAGATCTGGACCGCCGAGGAATCTGTACTATGCCGAGACTATCTAGTATCTGCTATCTCTGCCCATCCCCGTCATCTCCATCATCTCCGTCCTCTGAGCTGCTCTCCTCCTCCTCAGCACCACTCTCCTCGCTCTCCTCTCCCTCCTCCTCCTCTCCACCCATAGCCTGCTCCCCTCCACCCATAGCCTGCTCTCCACCTGCCACACCTCCCGATATCCCTACTCCTAGCTGTGGGACTGCTCTGATGGCCCGTGCCTCATCTGGCACTGTGAATCGTGGAAAAGGATGCGTATGAAAGTACTGGGCATAGTCATCTGTCATCCCTGCATCCAATATGTCTGGCCTGTCCACCCATACCTCGGGCTGTAAAGATGTGTACTCTGTATAGGCTGCCTGGTAGGGAATGCATGGCCCCCCATCCTGTATCCCCCTTGCGCTGCCCATAATGAGCAACGCCCTGGGGCATCCCCTGCGTAAAACCAAACTGTCTCAGCACCCGTAGTGCCAAAAACCTCTCAATGATAAAGGGCGTCCGCCCTATCAGGTATCGCGGTTTGCACACAAACGGCATCTCTAACTGATCCGTCGCCCATGCCTCGCAGTCTGTGTACGACCTCCATATCACGACATCTACATCATCTAGTACTCGCCACCAGTACTCTACCTTGCCCAGCCTCTGCTGGACAACTGCACCAGAATACGCATATACGTACGGCCTCCCTGCTGGTCTCGCCCTGGTACACAGTGGTCTGGTGACAGCAATGTGCTCCCACGCCCAGATCTGTAATAATGTAACTCCACTCGCCAGGCTAGTGGATCCTCTGTATACAATCCGATGCAGGTCATGATACATATCTGCCAAGACGTAGCTCCCCCAGGAAAATCTCTGCGGCTGAGTGATCATCCACTCTAGCATCCTCCCCCACCCCACAGAAAATCCCTTGGACCGATGGTCCGGTCCAAGGAAACCTCCAACAAATGCTGCCAATACCGCTACTAGAGCTGGATGCCTGCTGAAGTCATCCCAGTCTATCCAATACCCATAGATACCAGGATCGCCGCATATCCGCTGTAAGGCCTCTGTCCCACCGACCTCCTTGTGGTCATAAACCACAAGGGCTCCAACCACCGGGATCCCCAAAATCTGGTACACGTCCTCCGGTGTCACACTCATCTCACCCGTCGGCAGGTGGAAGGTGTTATGCTCGGAATGCCATCTCTCGGCCAAGGCCGTCAAAAGCCCCCTGTTGGCCCGAATGCCTCGCGGCATGGTCAACAGTGGCCCCAATCCACAATCTGAAATCACTTTTAACTCGGCCGGTGTCAGCTCGCCTATCCGCTCCCAGCACAAGGGGAACCGCTCTCTGATCTGGAGGCTTTTGAAAGCCTCCTATTTTGTCCAAAAAATATCACAAACATCAACATATCAATAATCTATATTAAGTGCTACATCAATCTATCAGCATGTCTAAAAAATCTACTCTATCAACATTTACTATTTGTTTTTCTTTTCAGGAAAGCAAATTTATCAACACATATCCTTTTTTGTTTGTATTTCAATCATGAATGAAAATTCAATCTCTCATCTACTATTTGTTTTCTATCGTAGAAAGCAAATTTATCACAACGTTTACTCTTTGTTTTTCAATCGCGAGAAGCAAAGTTATCAAATTCAAATCAGTCAATCTCTCATCTACTATTTGTTTTCTATCGCAGAAAGCAAAATCTACTCTTTGTTTTTCAATCGCGAGAAGCAAAGTTATCAAATTCAAATCAGTCAATCTCTCATCTACTATTTGTTTTCTATCGAAAAAAGCAAAAATCTACTCTTTGTTGAGAAGCAAAGTTATCAAATTCAAATCAGTCAATCTCTCATCTACTATTTGTTTTCTATCGCAGAAAGCAAAAAAATCTACTCTTTGTTTTTCAATCGCGAGAAGCAAAGTTATCAAATTCAAATCAGTCAATCTCTCATCTACTATTTATTTTCTATTGCAGAAAGCAAAATCTACTCTTTGTTTTTCAATCGCGAGAAGCAAAGTTATCAAAATTCAAATCAGTCAATCTCACATCTACTATTTGTTTTCTATCGCAGAAAGCAAAATCTACTCTTTGATTTTCAATCACGGAAATCAAAGTTATCAGTTCTCTATTCGATTTTCTATCCTATCAACATGATGATCCAACAATTTATCTATCTATTGACTAAAGAAGCAATTTTCATCATTCTTTTTCAGCAAATGGCCATTCTGGGAAAAATTTCCTAAATGCGCAACTCTGTTGCTCATATGCGCTAAAAACCCATATGCGCCATAGTTTTTGTCAAAAGCGCAACACTGTTTCCTAAATGCGCTAAAACTTCAAATGCGCAACTCTGTACCTCGTATGCGCTATTCTATCTATCAAATGCGCAACTCTAGCATTTTTTGACCAAATCCTAAAAGCGTCGTTCTGTGCCCTAGATGCGCTAAATCTCTGACCTAGCCTGCTTTGACCTATATGCGCAACTTTATATGTTGGGTGCGCTAAAAGATCAATTTTTGACATGTGCCTAAATGCGCTATGGAAAACCCTAGATGCGCTAAACTATTTGTCGAATGCGCTAAAACTCTACCTATATGCGCTAAAACGTTCCAAAAAATTGCAGTCCGACTGGAAATCAATCCATAATCGATCACAAATGCGAAATTTAACAACTTAGAGGTTTCGAATCACTCACCGGTGGTCCATACGCTGCTGGTCTCTGATACCATCGCGCTCGCTCAAACCTATGTCTGTGCAAAGGGATCACCATTTCACCAAGTCACTGTCAGAGCTCAAAATTCACTGTAGCTGCAGGGTGAAAATGACACCTCATTTTACCCCTTTTACCTTATAAGGGTCTTTTCAGGATGGGCGTGAGGGGCATTTCCCATTTTTTTTCATCTTTTTCACTGGGGCATCAACCACATTATCTATCAAGAGCTAAATCATTGTTCCTCGTCAATTTCTTTTTCCGTGATTTATCTCCTGAGGGGGCATCATCGACATCGAAAATCGGAAACATATCAGGGGCAAAAAAATTTATTTTCTTTGAAGTAATATGTTTCACACATCACTTCAAAGAGGGGCAAAATGTATACGCATAAAAATGGTCATGTCTATAATCCTGGCAATTAATTAAATATTTATTATTTAATTAGTTTTCTAAAAGTCCTCTAAGAAGCTATGATTAAATTTTAATTAATTTAATTATATTGGCTCATTCATCTTATTCTTTCTCCAAGCACTAAATAAATTTATTTTATTTAATTATTTTCATATGTCCACTTAATTAATTAAATAAATACATTCTATTTATTTAAATTAATTATCATTGTTTGAATTTAAATTAAATCTTTTGATTTAATTAAGTTTAAATATTTCTCTTTCTTCTATTTTTAATTCTATTCTTCTAATTAATTAAATGTTTCATTTAATTAATTTCATAAAAGTGATTTAATTAAATAAATCTTATTTAATTAAAAATATCTTATATTTTCTTTCTAAATCCAAAATTAGGTATTTTAACCTAATTGTGCAATCTTCTCATATCATGATTAAATATTTTATTTAATTATGAGATATTCTGCTTTTTTCAATAAAACATGATTAAAGCTCTTTTCTCATCACCAACTTTCTTCTGCTTTTAAAAGCTCAATTAAATATTTTATTTAATTAAGGAAGGTTGAATGTGCTCCACAAATAAATAATTGATTTTTTTTTAATTAATTATTTATCAGCTTTTAATCTTTCTTTTATTCTTATCTTCCATTCTTTTCCTCTTTCATAATAAAATAGAAAAATCTGTTTCTAGGGTTCTTCTATCTTATCCTTCAGTTTCATCTTTCTTCAACCGTTTGATCTACCAGGAATTATCACAACCGTCAATCGAGACAGTCAATCAGAATCAGTCAGAAAGCCCTATAAATACCTGTGTGAATCCAAACATTGGTAATAGGCAATTAAGTAGAGTTTATGCATTTAATTCATTTAGTATTCATTTGTCATAGCATCTTGTTTATTTCAAGTTTCTTAGCTAAAATCATCATCAATAGCTTAATCATGCATTCATATCATAGCAAAAATCAAAAACATTATCTATCCCCCGATTCTGATTTATCTAAAGATAATGCTCCCAAAGATAATGCTCCCAAAGATAATATTAGCTAAAGATACGGTGGGCGCCAAATTATTGTGTGTATGAAAATATGATCAATTTAAATCAATAACAACACAATCAATAAAACATTAAATCAAAAAAACCAAAAGAAAAATAGAAATAAGCAAACTGTTAATGGCAGTTTCTTCGAAGTCGTCTTATTGTCCTCTATCTCCAGCGTTTCGTCTTTGCTCAAGTTGCTCTCAAATCTGGAATGCCAAGCTCAACGAAGTAGGCTACTGAAGAACAAGATTTAAAAATAAATGCATACTATACTAAGAATGCAAGATTTTGAAGGTTGATAATAGAGGAATGTTGGTTGCTCAAATTCTGCAGCATAACAATGTGATAAAGGTTTGAAGGAGAATGATTGGATTTGAAGAATAATTTTGACAGAGTGTGGATACCTAAGAATCAACCTCCTACAAGTTTACCGAATTTAAAATCACTTAGCTAATTTTATGTGTGTGTGAAAATTATTAAGTGCATAAATGAATTAAAATCAGTTCAAACACACCAATAGAACATTATAACAAAAACAGAAATATAAAAGGAATAGAGATGTGCAAACTCAGTATCCTGTTTCCGTTGTCGTCCTATCATCCTCTATCTTTAGTGTTTTTGTAGATTCCAGCCTTGTGTTCTCAGATTAGTGGCTAGGCTCAACAATCTGTCTTCCTAAAGAACGAGATTTTTGCTATGATATGAATGCATGATTAAGCTATTGATGATGATTTTAGCTAAGAAACTTGAAATAAACAAGATGCTATGACAAATGAATACTAAATGAATTAAATGCATAAACTCTACTTAATTGCCTATTACCAATGTTTGGATTCACACAGGTATTTATAGGGCTTTCTGACTGAAATGTGTGTGTGAAAATTATTAGTCTAAAATCAAAAACATTTATCTGCAAGTTTTCTGAGAGGATTTCACGTTCTGGTATTCGGCTTTCTGACAAAAATTCTCGTTTTAGAGAATCTAAGGGTTTTCTGTAGTGCAAACAAGGGTTTATGTAGTGCATACAAGGCTTTTAATGGTGTTTTTTTGCAGGTTTTTACCAACTTTGTTTTACAGATTTGACAAGTTTTGGACAAAACTGTAGGTTTTACAAAGTTCTTCATATCTTCTACACACCTACGAATTGTTTTACAATATTTTTACAAAACCTTGTACATCATCTCAAGAGACTACAGTAAAAAAATCGAGGATTTATCATCATTTTTGTGGAAGTTATTTCAATTTTAAGTATTTTCATAAATTTGACTTTCTGGACGCAAATCGATGAATTTTTTAAAACTTTTTACATTTTTGGAAATATCATGAAATTCTAATGAGGGTTTATGTTTTACAGATTTAGTTTGGAGGTCAAATACAATGCGAAAAAGTTCAATCTTCGTTTTCTATATGGTTTTCATAAATCCGCGATTCTGAGAGCAAAATAGAGAATTTTTCTTACTTCTTTACATTTCTGGAAAGCTCTCAGAAAATTAGTTATCATAAGGAGCTCTAGTATCAGCAATATCATTCACATCAAAAATTTGGAAAGCGAAAATAACCAGGTGCACTTGTTTCATCATTCATCTCTTAATCTTGTTTGTCACATCTTTCAATTTGGGACATAAAATAAAATCTTGTTTGATCACATCATTGCAATTGGTTTAAAACAAAAAAAAATCTTGTCTTCAATCACATTTCAAAAATTGGGTCTAAAATTAATCATTGTCTTCCATCACATCTTGATTTGGGATCTAAAAAGAACGAGTGCTTCATTGTTTTCTTCTAAACATTTCAATTTCTTAAGGGAAATTAATCACTGTGAGCGTGAATCAAGTGTGTGTCTTCCAAAACACCTCACTTGGTTCGCTTTTGTCAAAACCCTTTTTAGGAGGCCTGCTTGGAGCACACACCCCTCCAAGGGAAGACCTCAATTAAAGTGTGAATCGAAAGACACGCTTGTTTGGAAGTTGAAATCTTGTCACTCTGAGCTAAGCCCCAAAGAACTTTATACCTTTGGGAAGTGAAGGTGAAGGGTGGGTTACCCCTTTCTCCCAGCTTATTGGTAGGATTTTTCTTTCAAAATCATCCCTAGTCAACCTTGTGAAAACTCACTTGAGACCTAATTGGCCATACCGCACTTGACTAGTCATCAGGCTTGTTGTTGTGTATTCAAGTGTTTGCTTAATCATAACATCTAATCTTGGAAGAAAAACTTATCATTGTGCTTGGTGTGTGTGTTCATGCATTTACATGTGAGATCTTGTGTTTGATAGTGCCCAAGTCAAATTTCCAATAAACTCTTGCCACATCATCCAAATCACCCAATCTTATCATTCCACATCATATCCTAAGCATTATCATTTCTTTAATCCAATCAACATCATTTTACACCATGGAAACATGGGAAGACATGGCACAAGAGCTTGTCCACATGCTTCATGATGCTAAAACAAGTCAAGCACTTTTATCCCAAAAATTCATTCAAAGCGCCCATAAAATTATCCAAAAACTTCAAGAAAACAATTCACCTCAAATCCAATACCTCGTAATTCAAGCCAAATACCTCATAGCCACATGTCAAATCCAACAACCACAACATCATCCCCTATCCATTCATTATCAACCAATTCCACCTCAACCTAATGTGTCATCCCTTTCCACCTCATACCGATCTAATCAATCCACTTCTTTGAATGACAATTCCACATCAACCTATCAATCCACATCACAAAAAACAACATCATCCAAATTCAATATTCTTGAATTTTTTGAGAAGCCCAAATCTAAGCCATCAAATAAAATTGACCAATCTAATCCATCTACTTCTTTGCATTTCAATGCCACATCAACACATCCATCAATATCACAACAAGAACATAGGAGCCCAAGTCCACCTTTGCAACAAAATCAAGAGCCTTTAAGTTCTCATGCAACCATTCACAAGGGGAATACTGATATAGGTTATGTACTCTCAAAGTATATATACAATAAAAATAAAAAACCTAAGCCAACACCTTCCACCCCTACACCTCCAAAGGATGTGACCCAAGGGCTACAAGCAAGGAATCAAACATCACCATGTCCTCCAACACATATACTTGAACAAACAAAAGAGTCCTCAAACGTCATGCCAAGTCCTTCAAGTCAATCATGTCATCCACAACCCCTTGAGTCAATTCAAGAGTCTCATGTCATAAGTCCAAGTCACCCTCTTTCATGCTCCTATGTTGTTGACCATCAAGAACATGCCAAGTCTCTCCATGAGAAATCCCCTTCCACTTCCGTTCAAGAAACCCAAGAGGCATGTCAAGAGTCTACTCCCAAGCATGTGGAAACATCAAGCCCTAGTCCTAATCAAGATCAAATCATTTTCATCCAACCTATCCATAATCTATATCATTTTTATGATCAAGATGATATCCATAATGATGAAGAGCCTATCCATGAGCAACTTGATCCTATACACATCCATGAGAAAGATATTCCAAATTCACCTCCACCTAGTCCTATCCATGAACTATCAACATCCACTTCTCTTGATGAGACATATGCCTCCCAAGCCAACATAGAAGATCAAACAAATACCTTGGATCTAAGTGAACACAATGCTAATCAAGATCCTAATGATCCTTCATCACCCACTATCGACCCCATTGTAATTCCTCCATCCTATCCTAGTGGTCTTTCCACCCTCATTCATGAATGTTCCTCCTTAGAACAACAAAAACCATTATCTTCCCTTGCTTCATCTTCTCCATCCAAGAGGGAACTCATGTCTAGTGTTCTACCTACACCTAGTCTCATTGTCCATTGCACACTCCAAAACATGAACCACCAAGGTAAAGTTCTAGACCTTCATGAACAAGATGTTTTGGAGCCCATCCATGTCAAAGTCCCTCCATGCTCTTATGACCTTGGACCTACACCCCAAGGACAACAACCTAAAGATGTTGGTACTTCTTCCATGCATCCTAAGTCCACTTTCCATCATAAAGCCTATTGTATCCCTAAAACATATGTTGTCATTCCCCCTCCATCATCCTACAAATGTCAAAAGCATGTGACCATACACCTTCCACCATCAACTTTGCCACCATTGCTTCCAACTCCTAATATCCCTCCATCAAATCTGCCACCATTGCTTCCAACTCCTAATATCCCTCCATCAAATCTACCTCCACTTCTCCCAATACCTAATATCCCTACCATTCAATCCTTTTATCCATTTATCCATAAATACCCTAAACATCTTAATCATGACCAACAAAAGCACACATTGTATAAACATGAAGCTTCCACCCATTCCACCATACCCATGGGATTCAAAAGCAAGAATTTTAATGCCTCTACCTATAAAGTCAAAAATCCTAAGGGTTCTCATGCCTTAGGACATCAATACAAAAATTCAAATCAAAATACATCCAAAAAAGTGTATAAGCCCATACCTCCAAAAGTAAAGACCAAAACTAAAATGGTTTGGGTACCTAAGAAAAAAGAAATCAAGTTAAATGAGGCATCCACATCACAAAAATCCCAACCATCCACTTCCACCCCACATTCTCATTCCATTCAAAAGTCTCAAATTCCTAAAACCCATAAGCAAAATAAAAATCATGAAAATACTAAGTTTATGTGGGTACCAAAAAAACATCATCCACCACCTCCTAAGCAAACATCTCCATTGCTTCCTACACCCCATCCACATCAAAAGCTTCAATGTTTATCACAGTGTGTGCAACCATTGGCCATGGTTCCCTTCCATTTCACAACAATTCCACATACCTCCATCTCCTCATCCTTCAACTACTATCATACATATCTCCCCCACCATCTTCCTATGGTCCATGCTTTTGCATAAACCTTTCATCCATCTTTTTTTACAAGTCCTATTCAATCCACATCATCATTCACTATTCCTCATCCATTCTTCCATAAGCCTTTCATAAACTGCCATCTACCTAATCCATCCCTTTCATGTCATCCCTTACCAACATCTATGAGCACTTGACATGGTCTATGCAATGACATAAATATCTAGTGGGACTATCACCTTTCACAGAACTAGACACTTGAGTCCCTCCTATCCATATTCCCCTTCTATCCAGAAAATTCAGAAAAAATTAAAAAAAAGAAAAAAGTAAAGAGAAATCCCTTCATCCAACGGTGAAAACCTGGTAAACAGGCGCCCTGGATAAGTACCATGATGAAAACCTAGCAAATAGGCGTCATGTGTAGGTTGATCTTCTATGTCACTTACACTTGGGGGCACAATGTCTTATCTATCCAACCTATCATTTTCATGTCTTGTCATTTCCATACTACCTACCATCTTTAGCCATCATACATACCTCTCATATTGAGTCCATTCATCCACCCTTCTTCTTTTGATCTTGATGAAGATATAGGGGCAAAATGTTGAAACATTTTTTGGATATCTTTTGATATACCTCATCCTTCCAAACAAGCCTATCATTATCCTATTGCCATAAGCTTTGTCATGAAAATCCTAAGTCTTGTACCTAGAATGGGGCATATTATTCCTATGCAACATAGTCTTTGGAAATCACATCCTATCTCTCTTATGATGCATACATCCATTCCATTCACTATGGCTTATCCTTTCCATCCATCCATATATCATGAGCATTTCATCCCATCACCCACCCTTTCATCCATCAATCCCATCACCCTTGCACCTAGCCTTGGTTTTCCCCTTGTCATTGGTATCTAGCACAAAGGCTACTCAAATTTTCATCCTTTGACACCTCCAAATATTCTCAAAAATCTAAAAAATCAAAACATCTCAAAAATCCAAAAAATCAAAACATCTCAAAACTCCAAAAAAATCAAAACATCTCAAAACCCCAAAAAAAATCAAAACATCTCAAAACTCCAAAAAAATCAAAACATTTCAAAAATACAAAAAAATCAGAAAAAGTCCTGAAGAAATACAAAAAAATCAGAAAAAGTCCTGAAAAAATACAAAAAAATTAGAAAAAGTCCTGAAGAAATACAAAGAAATCAGAAAAAGTCCTAAAAAAAATACCAAAAAAATTCAAATATCCAACAAAAATCCAAGCAATAAAATCATTTCAATCACATCAATTCTTCTATCCAATCATTCAACCATTCCACCAAATCAATCATCTTCCTCAAAACCATTGCAACCAATCCACTCAATCACAATCATTCCAATCAAATCAATTCTTCAATTCAATCAATCAATTATCCAATCAAGTCACTTCAACCCAAATCATTCCAATCACATCAATTCTTCTATTCAATTCATCACATCCTATCATCCAATCAATCATCATATCATTACAAACAGTTTCTTCAAATCAATCAAATCATCTTCAATCATTCCGAGCAATAACCAAATGCAAGTCAATCCTTAATCCATACCAATCAAGTTAATCTATCTTGTCAAATTATCCAATCACATCCTTGGGTCTTGATCCTAATCTTGTCGTAAACCAAATCAACCAATCAACCAATCAATTATCATCATCCTTGTGTTGCTCTAGGGATATATCGCTTCCCAACAATGACAACACTATCATCATCATCAATCAATCAATCAATCAACGGTTTACAGCTTGACGGGGGCAATTCCTTGTTTGTTTTTGTATCATTTGTACATCTTGCTTGCTTGCTTGTGTGTTTTATCATTTTATCTTGCATTTGTATCAAATCCATATCATTCCAGCTAATATTCATATCTTGTGTGTGTTGGAATATCTTTTTGCATTATCCTTTGCATCTAAGGTCACATAATACCTTTTGTGCATTAGGACTTTAATGCTCTAAGTCTACTTCCTCATACATCTAGACAAGGTTGTATTACGCTGGGGCACGAGACACATCGTCACCTTGGTCCTTATACCTTGGTGCATAACGTCTAGTGCTATATCAAACATCATGGTTGCTCACTTTCATTGCAGCATAGCGCATCCTTTCATCTCCTTCATCCACATTCTCTCTTGCATCATTCAACTTATCCCTCCTTTATCATTTCATTTCATTTCGAGAGAATACCTATGTTTGTCCAACCCACCTATCCTCTCGAGGGGGCATCATCGACATCAAAAATCAGAAACATATCAGGGGCAATTTTCTTTGAAGCAATGTGTTTCACACATCACTTCAAAGAGGGGCAAAATGTATACACATAAAAATGGTCATGTCTATAATCCTGGCAATTAATTAAATATTTATTATTTAATTAATATTTCTAAAGTCCTCTACATATGATTAAATTTAATTAATTTAATTATATTGTTCATTCATCTTATTTCTCTTCCATAATTAAATAAATTTATTTTATTTAATTATTTTCCTATGTCCACTTAATTAATTAAATAAATACATTCTATTTATTTAAATTAATTATCACTGTTTGAATTTAAATTAAATCTTTTGATTTAATTAAATTTAAATATCCTTTTCTTCTATTTTTAATTCTCTTCTTCTAATTAATTAAATGTTTCATTTAATTAATTTCATAAAAGTGATTTAATTAAATAAATTTTATTTAATTAAAAATATCTTATACTTTCTTTCTAAATCACAAATTAGGTATTTTAACCTAATTGTGAAATCTTCTCATATCATAATTAAATATTTTATTTAATCATGAGATATTCTGTTTTTTTTAATAAAACATGATTAAAGCTCTTTTCTCACCACAAGTTTTCTTCTGCTTTTAAAAGCTTAATTAAATATTTTATTTAATTAAGAAAAGCTGAATGTCCTCCACAAATAAATAATTGATTTTTTTTAATTAATTATTTATCAGCTTTAAATATTTCTTTTATTCTTTTAAAGAAAGATTTCTTATCTTCTCTTCTTTTTCCTCTTTCATAATAAAATAGAAAAATCTGGTTTTAGGTTTCTTCTATTCAATTTCATCTTTCCTCAGCCATTCGATCTGCTAGGAATTATCACAACCATTGATCATATCAGCCAATCAGAAGTTTTTGAAAATTCTATAAATACAACCTCTCACAATTCATTTAGGAGGTTGATTCTTAGGTATCCACACTCTGTCAAAATTATTCTTCAAATCCAATCATTCTCCTTCAAACCTTTATCACATTGTTATGCTGCAGAATTTGAGCAACCAACATTCCTCCATTATCAACCTTCAAAATCTTACATTCTTAGTATAGTATGCATTTATTTTTAAATCTTGTTCTTCAGTAGCCTACTTCGTTGAGCTTGGCATTCCAGATTTGAGAGCAACTTGAGCAAAGACGAAACGCTGGAGATAGAGGACAATAAGACGACTTCGAAGAAACTGCCATTAACAGTTTGCTTATTTCTGTTTTTCTTTTGGTTTCTTTGATTTAATGTTTTATTGATTGTGTTGTTATTGATTTAAATTGATCATATTTTCATACACACAAGATGAAACTGAGATATTAACTTGGATATGCATATTCAAATAACAAAGAAATAACATTATGGAGACAACTCAATAGCTTCTTAATTTCAACAAACAATAGACAATGAGATTGAGTCACAAAAATTAATATCTTCCATTGATTTCTCCAAAATTTTATACATGCATTATGGTCTTCATTGTATAATCTATATGGTAAACATTTTAAAAGTATCTTCTGTATATCTCCTACCTAACTCCTTATTCTAATCTAATGATGGTTGATGATGATTTCATCTTACATATATACATTACATTTGTAGGGTTATGAGCCTTCGGATGCTCATTCGTTGTAGCTCTTCATTTCATTAATTTTCTTCAACTGATTAAAATATTTTTATTTTTATCTCTTTGATCTTTAAACTTCATGAAAATGATTTTAATGATTATCAAATCTTTCCTTTGCTGGCAATTTTCATACTCCTATCTATCCATATGTATTTTCACCATTTAAAAAATATTATTTTGGCAAAGATAATCACATGCTTATAACTCCCTTGGTGAAAGTATTTCACTTTGTATTTCACCTGTGTAGGCTCATTGAAATAATCACCCATCCCTTTTACAAAATTTATACTTTTACCTTTCAATGCATATCCACTCAAATTATTACCTCCATGTAATTTTCATATTAGATTTTCTCTTTCTTTGGATAAATATTTACCATAATAAGTCATTTTATGATTTTAGCATATTTTCCTCACTTAAATATAAACCATTTTATATTTTATCTCCTATGTAAAAAATATTAATGTCTCTTTTTTTTTTTCACTCTCACTGCCTCCACTGCAAACATTATGTTTTACCTCATACCCCCTTATAGATTTAAGACTTGTTGTAGTAATGTGGGGAATATTAAGAGACCTTCTGCAATACTATTAGTGTTACTTTCATGTTCCTCCATAATCCACGGACAACAAATAAGCTAACATAAGCAGACATCAGTGTTTCTTTTCATGCATATGCTAACTGAAGCAAACAGTTCACTACGATATGCTAACTGAAACAAACACGACAGTTAGTTTGCTTTCTCCGTCCCTTAGCACCGTAGGAAACTGCAGTTAAGTCTGCCTTTGACCGCAATTTCCTTTTCTCCGAGTGGTTATAAATATGTAAATCTTTGCATATGTTTTGAGTGTGAATGAGAATGAAATTAGATTGTGCATGTTCTTGTTTTCTATGTGCTTGATAATTGTCTTCCTAGATCTACAAGGAATTTTACATGGTATCAGAGTAGGAGGAGGTAATTTCAAGCCAACAGAAGCTTTTGATAGTAGTGCAAACTCTTCAAGGAAGCTTGCCTAGATCTTCTGGCAAGGCGTATGGTGCAGCAATTCATAAATTTGCGACCATATGCTGCAAATTGCTTGATTGGCAGTGTAGAGAGGTCGATCCAATTGGCAGAGGCAGGAATCGTGCATTACATTGTTTAGAAGCCATTGTCACGTAGGCTAGTGCTCATAGTGAGAAGGATACTAAGAGGTGGTCATTGGCAGGCACTCATAGAGGTGCGATTTTCTTTTGTTGCGACTAGTTCACCCTTCTCAGTGCCCAACCAAGGTGCAAGTAGGCGTGGAGTTCTCTGGGCATTTTATAATTAATGGACTGAAATAAAGTTCCAAAATGAGTAAATATCTAGTCTAAAAATGGGAATTAGAAATCATCCATCTATCATTAGTTTGGGAGAAGGAAACTATAAGTCTTGGCATGATGGAATCCTAAAGCACTGCCGATGGATTCATTTATTGCCGCATTTATTTGGACTTATTCCTGAAGCAACTGCATGTTGGCAAAAATCTGTATGGGAAAGTAGAAATGATCATGTCTTAGGATTAATTGGTTTAAGTGTTGGGGACCACACATCATGGGCTCTGTCACACATTGAGTGCTCTCACACTCTCTGGACCACTCTATGGGAAATATATGGAGATCCCACTGAACCTCCATTCCTAGATAATCCCACTATAGACATGCTTCTCTCCCATGATAATGAGGATGATCCTTTGTATGATGATGATACTGAAGAGGAACTTAATTATTGGAAGAATCTTGATTGTCCTGATGATACAGCAACATCTCTTCTTGTTTCTCCTCTTTCTACACCTCCTATATTGGCAGCTATTCAGTCTCCTTCACTTGCTATTTCAAAAGAGATTTTGGCTTCTCCGAAGGCTACTTCAGATTCTCTTTTGCAGGTTCACTCTTGTCCTCTTGATCATCGAGATGCCATCCTTTCATACATTCATCATTTGTTTGCAGAGTCTCTCCTCCTTGATCATGACGACAACATTGAGGACATATGTCTTCTCTTTGAGGACTCTTCTATCCTTGCATCTGTTGCTGATTATGAGTTTTGTGTTGCTTCTTCAAAAGCCTCCAATGGCTTCTTCCAACAGGGCATCATACATCTTTCAGACATAGCTACTTCAGATTCGTATATTGCAAACATATCATCCTTGTTTGTAGAGTCCTATATTGCAAATCTAGAGGATTACTCTGAGGACATTCCACTCCTCTTTGTTGATAGCCACATTAGCACTATTGGCCCACCATCTTCGTCACCTTTGCAGCTTGCTCTAGATTAGTCTTCACAATATCTTGGATTGCCATCATCGCTTTCAGAGATGTGGACATGTGAGAAATTTTTAGAGGTGCACATCATCTGGATATCAGCAGTGGATTATTTTCTTTCTAAGGGGAGAAATGTTGTTTGTAGGCAGTGGATCATATTTTGTCTTTAGGCATTCATCATTAGCACGGGAGCTCTTCCATTATGGGGGAATTCATATCTTCTTCTATTATATTCTCTCTATATTTGTGGGAGAATTTCATATGTAAATGGGTACCTAAAATGGCCTTGATGCCAGGACCTATCTTTGTTGCCTCTATAGGCATTTTTCTCCTTAGTAAGGTTTAAGGGGGGTTTTGTTCCCACAGGGTTTTCCCTCTTTCTTCTTTTTTTGTCTCCTTAGTTAGACTTAAGGGGGTGTTAGTGTTACTTTCCTGTTCCTCCATAATTCACGGACAACAAATAAGCTAACATAAGTAGACATCAGTGTTTCTTTTCATGCATATGCTAACTGAAGCAAACAGTTCACTATGATATGCTAACTGAAACAAACACAATAGTTAGTTTGCTTTCTTCGTCCCTTAGCACCGTAGGAAACTACTGTTAAGTCTGCCTTTCACCACAATTTCCTTTTCTTTGGGTGGTTATATATATGTAAATCTTTGCATTTGTTTTGAGTGTGAATGAGAATGAAATCAGATTGTGCATGTTCTTGTTTTCTGTGTGCTTGATAATTGTCTTCCTAGATCTACAAGGAATTTTACAAATACCATACACAATTTTGACTCCTCCTATGGGGATGCGATAAGACTCATTGCTCATGCACACATCTTCATAATTTCCTTCTCAGGGATGTGGGAAGAGCTCGCCATCCCATACACAAGCTTGAGTTCCTTTATGGGGATGTGATATTGGCCTTTTAATTCCTTATTCTCAATTGGCATTCGATCTTTGTTGTTGGCCAGTACCTCTGTTGCATCCTCTATTCCTTGCACCCGATCCTCTTATCTAACCTATATTTCCTCCATTCATTTTATTTTAAACTTCTACATTGCCTTCCATCATATTACTCTACATTCTAAATATCTGCAATCATAGTTCTATTTTTAACTCCTTACATAGGTTTTATTTTATCTGATCCTCTATCTAATGTCTTTCACACTAGTTTATTTCCATCTGTCCATGATTGAGCAAAGAAATTGTGACCTATTGGTAAGGCCATTTCTCTAATAGAGTATATATCTTATTGGCACCGTAGATGGTTTTATCTTCAAACACTCTACCCTTATCATATTCAATCAAAACAATTGACCTCTTTGGATTTATCATGAGAAATCCCTTTTTTGATGCTCCCAAATTGAAAATTTATTACGTGAAAATAGATTTTAAGAAACTTGAATACCACTATGTCTTTGATCTCAACCATTTGGAATGTCTCATTTGTTTGAAAAAATGAGTACTAGCACCCTATAGCCCATGGTGATGTAAATATCTTGCTCCATTCATCATTTCCCCTTCTGAAAATATGCGATTAAATGCACTTCTTTAAGTTCTTCAACTGTATCAAAATTAATCCCCATACACAATGCCTTTATGCAATCCTCCACTCTCATATACTTGGTGCACAAAATTTGGGAGAACAAAATTAATTCTCCTTCACTACAATCATTACCACTCTATTTACCATACCGTATGCAATCTCATCATGTTCTTAAGTTTAAATCATTTAGGATACACATATTGTTAGATCTTCCCTTAATATTAGGATGAGCAAAGTGTATCATATCTAGAAACTGCCCATTGATCTCTTGCTATTATCTTCGTATAATGTCAAAGTATTTTTTAGTAGCATGCCACCTCTGATGATGGATTCCTCTTTCATCATATCTTCTCTATGTTGGTGTTTTGGTGGATATTCCTATTTCCAATTCTATGGTGGAAAGTTCATAGAATTCATATTTACAACTACAAATTTGCATATGATTGAGAGTTCCTCGAGCCTTTTCAATAAAGTAGATTTGCGTATATTCAATAGGCAAGGCACCCCTCGAGACCCATTTTCCACCAAGTATTATGTCTAGTAGTTCATGTGTTTTGTCTTGTTCTCATACTTTGCATAAGTTCCCACTCAAATATTTCAACTATCATGTCTCCACAAACAATTTTTTGATGAGCTCTGAAATTTCTATTTTGGAGAAGATTCAGGGATAGTTTGGAAAGTTGGTATTGCTCATTGTAATTGGATCTTCTCCCATTTGGTTCTATAATGTTGTAAAAACTTAACAGATATAAGAGCATGACTAGGGCTAAAAATCCTTCTCCCCATAATAAAGCGACCTTTAGAATCCTCATTCAAATGTTTTTATGAACTCTTAGCTCTCAAGAGTATGGCTGAGCTCACACCAATGTGGTCAATAATCTTGCCCAGATAAGCTTTAAAATTCTAAGTTGCATGTGCCTATTATCATCTTTTTTGTGCTAAAAAAATGTATAATTCCTTTTATCTCTTTTTTCTAAAAATAGTGGCACTCATATTTTCTCTCATTAACCTTTGAGATGCATTATGGGCACAATTCCAAAAGCTGCAATATGACTTGGTATTTTACTTTTGGTTACTATTATCAATGTTATGGTGTATATGCATCATTATCATTGAAAACAAACAACATAAATGCCCTTCGGTTACTACATCTTTTAGCCTAGTTCCAATTATTGGTGCCACCCATTTTGATCACTTCAATCAAATACTTCTTAAAGGTATTTTCCCCAAGATTACTCTAATTACAACCCTGATTAGTCATGTTTCATGATACTTTATCTTTGAGCTGAAGTGAATAGTGATAAAAGCTTGCTTTCTCAGTTTTGTACTATGACAAAAACAAATTAAGTAGCATCCAAAATGGTTTTTGAAAACTGAACAAATGATCTCGAAAAGCCACAAAAATGTACTAGTATGTTGACCTATGATAGGGAAATGTGGTTGCAAGAAGGTTTGGTATGAAGTTATCAGAACTAAAAATTGTTAATAATCAAAGTAGCTCATTTAGCCCATTTTGAAAACTGCTCTTTTTAGATGCAATCAAAACTCACCAACTTGCTTTTTGGTAAAAATATCAAATCACTTCCTGTGAAGCCATAACTTGGGGGATTGGTTCATTTTGGATCCATGAGCATGTGTGCACAATTAGTTTTTATCAATCCTCTTCTTTTTCCAAATTATGAGGTGTCAAAATTTCCTTCTATGAGAATTTTCTGGGAATGCCAATGTCAAAATTATGCAAAATTAGTTTGGTTTTGACTTTGAAAAAATAATAGATGACATGATTTGACCTTGGAAGTTGACATGGGAGTACACTTTTATGAGGAGAATTCAGGGAACCAATTGTTTTGTCATGATGAGCTTTCAGTTGCTTAATAATAGCTTCCAAAGATGGCTACTTTAGCAAATCTAAGACTATGTAGACATCAATCCTTTGTAGAACCTCTCAACTTGGCCTTTTAAATCCCTATCAAAATTGATCATAAGGAGTTAAAAATTGGGAGAGATGCTCACAGATGGTAGAGGAAAATTCATGCAAGGTGGTTTGGCATAAAAATGAATAGATCTAAAGTTATGATTTTTTTTTAAATGTGCTCCTGGGGCTGATTTTACAACTAAGTTTCTTGAGTGTTGTATTAAATTTTTTGACATGGCACCTTCAAATTTGGAAAAATTTGAAGGTTCCAACACGTTTCCACTCTTTCTTCCTTATCTTCCTTATGTTTTGTTCTTATACTAAACTTATAGAACTCCTCAGTGCATGCTTGCACATCTAGATCCTTTTGCCTAAGATTTCAAAGTCTTTTAAGCAATTGAACATTGTAATCATTAGGAAGGAACTTACCTTTTATATTTTCCTTCATCCTCTCTCAAGAAGTGATCTTAGCCTTCCCCTTTTTCTACATTTCTTCTTGCACAAAGTTCCACCATAGCAAAGCATGTCCTTTTAACTTGGTTTTGTCTTTCTTCACTTTTTGTTCTTCATCTATCTCCTCACTTTCAAAATAATTTTCCATGTCTCCTATCCAATCCAAGAGCTCTTCACCATCTAGTTTACCACCATACATAGGAAAGTCCATTTTTCCATGTCCATCACCTTTCATAGCCTTCAAAAGTTTCAACATTCTCACATCTTTTGGATCCAATTCTTCCTCTTCACTAGAGGTTTCTTCCTCAAAATCACTCTAATCCATATCCACTCTAGTTTTAGACTTCAATGCAGCCATCTCCCTCTTCAAGGCTTCTATTTCTCTACACTACTCATCAATCTTTCTTGCAACTATGCTTCCTTTAGGAGGCATCTTGACAATTTGATCTCTTCAACTTCCAATCACCCTTCAATCAGCAACCTTCCACACATAAAAGATCTCTTCCTTGTGCTCATATACTAACTGATAGCAACCTAGGTTGAAAAACCCCTCTCTCTTTTCAATTCAAAAGATTTCAAATCATCATTCTACTCAGAAACTCAAACTTGGCTTGTTTTCCCACTATTTCACCTTGACACCCTTGTAGGTCAGTAGACCCAATATTCTCAACTCAACTCTCTAAAAATCTTAACAATCTTTGCCACAAATTACCATTCTAGGCACCCATTAAGGTCTATTTTTTCATACATCAAACTTACATAGGACTCTTTTGGAGCAACTTTCACAAAAGCTTGAAATAACACTATCCTAGACCCTAATTAGGTCAGATTTATAAAGGAGGTCCACCTTAAACTTTATCTTTCACTAGAAACTAGATTGGGAAACACTCACTGGCCTGACTAATCACCAAAACCACAACACTTAGGGAAAGTTAGGCCCTGCAACACTCTAAACACAAAAACCCTCTCTTTTCAAAATATACCCTAGGGCTTATGGAAAAACCTACTTCTAGACTTTACCAGACCATTCCACCAACTCAAACACCCTTGAATAAACCTACACAAGCTTAAAATTTCAAGAGATGTCCCTTCCCTCTCAAGTTTTATAAAACCCTAGGATAAAACCTCAATTTTCATGCACTTTCCCTCACAAATTCACTAGGGTCAACAACTCAATCTTCTCGATTTTTTTCTCCCATCACAAAAAAATCAACCTAACATCTAAAAATCCTCCATGGGACCCATTTCACTGGTCATAGTGAATACAGTCAGTGAAAGGGTCCTTAAAACATGTTAAGTGTACACAAAACCCCAAAATAAGGTATACCCGACCTGCTTCAAAGAAACAAGTATAAAACCTCACAAATTCACTTTGAACCCTTCAAATCAATTGAAAACCACATTTAATTCATGCCACTAAAATATTCATGAAGAATTTGTACAAACTTTTGATTGTACGTTACCATATAGGCTTGGAAAAGATGAAAAATACAAAAAAAATTCTAAAAAATAGTGATAATTCTTATTGAGTTTTTCTTGAAATCTACTAAGCCAACCCTTGCATCATGGTTCCACACCTTTTTAAAGGTTTCTTGACCAAAAAAATGGCACACTAACTTCTAACTATTTTTCAAACTCCTTGTGACCGTTAGGCTTTTAAGCCTTTACAAATTTTGCATTTTTGCAAGTTTATTGTTGACAACTTTTAACACTTCTTTGCAATATTTGTAATTTGACTCTTCTAGACTCCTAAAACATTAGAGATGGTCTATTTAGACCTTATTCAATTCTAAAACATGTCCTCACATAAGAAAATTAATATTTTACCTATCTTGACAACTTTTCAACATGATTTGCAACATTTACAATATAGATCCCAAAGTTGCCAATTACATCAAAAATGGTCTCATTAGACCTTATTTAGACTCAAAACACCCAAACATCATAGAAACTGACACCTAGACTCAACCTTTCATATAACACCTAGAGAAAATTCATTGAAATGGATAGGTGCTCTTGCACCAATACAATATTGTGTTAGGCCCTCTATAATAACCTCTCTTAGTTTTTGATATCTCAAAGGCATTTTTCAATGGTGATGACTTTTCAATTGATGGAAAAAGTGTCAAATGTAAGCAGTGTAAAGTTCCAAAGGGGTGTAACTTTCATTTTACAACTCTTGGGACCAAACAGATTATTTCAACATGTACATAAGGGTATGTTTAGGCTAGGCATGGTCCTCTTTCACACCGAAACATGTCAAATTAGTTTGAGCTATGTTCAACCATATTAATCCCTTAAGAGTCTAAAATGCAAAATAGTTGCAATATTTGATGGGTTGTTACTTTGAAATCATGATACCTAGAAAAAATTACATCTGAGGCTATAGGATCATGTTGGGACCCTCTATTATAACCTCTCTCAAATTTTTATATCTCCAATGGTGACAACTTTTTAGTTGATGGAAAAAGTGTCAAATGTAAGCAGTGTAAAGCTGCAAAGGGGTGTAACATTCGTTATGTAACTCATGTTACTAAACAAAGTGTTCTAACATGTTTGGATGGTTAAATTTAAGCTAATGATGATCCTATTTTGTAGCCAAACATGCCAAAACATTTAGAGCTATGTTCAACTGAATCAATCCCTTAAGAGTCCAAAGTGTAAAATGGTTGCAATCTTTGATGGGTTGTTACTCAAAAACCGTGACACTTAAAAAATTTTCATCTAGGGATATAGGATCATGTCGGTCCCCTCTACAATTACCTCTCTCAATTTTTTATATCTTCTAGGTGTTTTCCCATGGTGATGATTTTTCAATTGATGGAAAAAGTGTCAAATGCAAGCAATGTATAATTGCAAAAGGGTGTAACTTTCATTCTACAACTCATGTGACCAAAAAAACTATTCCAAGATGTCTAGATGGGTATGTTTAGGCTAGGAATGGTCATCTTCACACCCAAAAATTTTGAATCAGTCTGAGCTATGTTCAATCGGTTCAATCCCTTAAGAGTCCAAAGTGCAAAATGGCTGCAATCTTTGACTAGATGTAACTCAAAATCTATGACACTTAGAAACTTTTTGTTTGAGGGCACAGGATCACATTGGGCCCCTCTACAATAACCTCTCTTGGTTTTTAATATCTCATAGGTATTTTTTAGTGGTGATGACTTTTTAGTTGATGGAGAAAGTGTCAAATGCAAGTAATGTAAAGTTGTAAAGGGGTGTAGTTTTCGTTCTACAACTCATGTGACCAAATAGATTGTTCCAAAATGTTATGATTGGTATGTTTAGGCTATGCATGGTCCTCCTTCACACCCAAAAATGCATAATTAGTCTGAGCTACGTTTAACCAATTCAATCCCTTAAAATGGCATGGAAGACAAAGGAAAAGAGAAAGATTCATGTGGCAGTTAACAAGTTTGAGTTTTCCACATTGAAAGCATATGATTGCATGAAAGAGTTAAAAAATTTGGGTGTCAAAATAGTTGAGGAAAATGGAAAATATACAAAAAAATCCACATTGAGGAATAAGGTAATTGATGTATGAGGCTCAAGGTTAATCCAAACATCCCAGGCTTCACACCACTTGCATGAACAATGATGAGTGACAGGCTTGATTAATTGGTATAAGAAAGTTGAGGGCTGATATATACATTCTTCTATCTATACCACCTATAGGAAGTCATGAGTGACTATTTCCATTGGGTACTTAACTAATTCAATAGGTTTTGGCTTTAGATGTAATCACACAACAACAAAAAAAATTACCTAGATAGGTTTGGCTATAGTGGATGTTACTATAAATGAGATAAATGGTACAACCAATTAACCAACATGCAGTTGAATTGATTTATCTTCTATGAGTCAAATTCTCTTGTTTAAGCATGAGTACAACCCTTTGAATTCAAATATCGAGATTGGTGAGTTGTTTTAAATTGGGAATATAAGATGACTCTACAAATGACTGCAAGAGGCAAGTAGATTGAATAAGCACATAATCCACAAGAAGGAAAGTTAATAGAGTACTATAGATGTTCTTGACAAGGCCCCAATGCATTTTAAAGCCCAAATTGACTTGTAAATGTTGCAAGATGATAGTGTAAATGAGGAAGAACAACTTCAATATATTTTTCTAAAAAATCTCTCTTTCAATGTCTGTTTGAGCTATTTACTTTCTTACTTTCATCCAACTAAATAGGTAATTGAAGAACATAAGAAATAATATGAATGATATGTTCAATCGATTAGAAGTATATTTCTTACTTACAAGAGTAAGTAGCAATAGAATTTACTAATATACAATCTAAAGAATCAATGTGCTCATTTACTACACCATTATCTTATGGATTTCAAGGGCCACATGTTAGTAGTAATGTAAAAGCAGTGTGAAATATAGACTAAGAATTGTAGTCATGAGTTTGAGCATGTACACAATTGCATAATGAATATAAGATCTAGATGGAAGCCATACTAGTAGGAAATATAATTTTGTAGCCTTTTATATATTGATTTAATATCGTAGAACATTGAATTAGCACATACATAAATGATAAATCCTTGGTGAATCATTTTTGAAAATATTGAATTTGTTTAGCATCAACTAATAAAGTTGTTTAGCATCAATTAATAAATATTCAAGAAAAACCATGGAGGACAATAATGAGCAATGCTAGGGCTAACTGAATGCTAAATGTCAAGACCATGATAAAATGAAAGATGTAATAAGTGAAGTATACATTAGAAGCATGAAGCATACACATAATATGTGAAGTATACACATGAATAAGTGAATTATATATTGGATGCATGAAGTGTACATTGGAATAAGTGAAGCATAAGTACAAAAATACATGCAAGCCATGAAGGATACACATAAATACAAAGTATACACATGAATGCAAATTATACGCATGGATACAAGGTATACTCATGGAAACAAGTAAGTCACAAATTATACATTGGGATACATGTAAGTCACAACATATACACATAAGTTGTAAATTATACACTTGAATACACGTAACTCATATCTATTGAAGTGTGTATTTATAATAAAAATATGGATTCCATCAATAAAAATATTTGTATTAACCAAATAGCCATGTAGGCATACATCAATATATGTCAATATAAGTATAAAATATATACAAAAATAGCCATACATTCTTACAATAATGCCATATAGGAATACAATTTCAAGTATATGCAATAAAAAATATGTCCAAAATTGCCATATAGGCATACAACAAAGGACCCCACTCAAAATTCATTGCTCTCCAAGTGAATGAAACAAACGGGTGGCCTTTGATGGTCGGGTGGATGGCAATTCGTATGAAACTTTTTTACCTTAAACTAGATGGCTACTCCTATTTAGATCCTCATCAAGCTTCAAATGTTACAATAACAAGTAAAGACATTAATGTATAGAAATTACATTATAAAAAAATATATATTTAACAAACTAATCACTTACCACTACTAGAAAATCTCTCTCCTCGAGTGAAAGATTTGTATTCTTATGTTGTGGCATGCATGAGTCCTATAGAAACCATTCAAATATAAATTAAACTATGAATAAATAATCATTTTATTTTTCACTAGCAATTATAACAATGAATATAATTTCAAAATTGCTAATCTACCTCATACCCCAATGAGAGGCATTGAACTATCCATTGCACAAGATACACTTTTCTCCATTACCCTATCCACATCTACAGGTGACTCTACTTGCATCATCTAAAAATAAAACAAAAAATTATTACATCCTGAAAAGTAGAATAGTGATGCAGGTCATGGCTTATAATGTATGAGATAATCAACAAAATTTTGAGTATTTATTGAACTATATATTTCTCACTATTATGCTTACTATTTTCCCTATCCATGGCTTGTTCAAAAGCACCCATTTTAGAATTTTATCCATAACAGTGATGTAGTGAACTATTTCATATAATGCTTTGGTAGGCATGTACGAAAAATGTGGTAGCATAGAGAAGGTAGTGAACTGTTCAAAAAAATGCCTCAAAGAAGTGTGGTAGATCATGGTGATGGAATTCCATGATAATTTTTTCCATGGCATTCCATCAACATGGGACCACATTTCTTTGAGGCATTTTTTTCAAAAATTTCATTTCCTTCTTTATGCTATTATGTTGGGATTGGGTGGATGGTATAGTGTGGTCTTGGTTATGAGATGGAGGGGGGTCATGAGATGAAGAGGGATGTTCATTTTGATCATAAGGGGAAGAGGATAATTAGATGGGGTGGAAGGTGCACTTTGAGGCCACATTTTGAGAGTGATCATATAATGGAGTGGAAGAGGTACTTTGATCTAGACACAAAATGATGTAATTAGATGAAGTGTGGGAGAGGGGATTGTGAAAGGGGGGATGAAGGGATATCTTGCTCTTGATATGGAAAGATATCATTATATGATATGGAAGGGATATGTTATTCTTGATTGGAAATGGGATCATGAGATGGAAGAGGATCATATGGTAGAGGAGAAGAGTTTTCTTTATCTTTATATGGATGGGAGACTATGTTAGCATGCTTTGGATTAGGAGATGGACATAGTTCATTTGATATGCATGGTTTCATGAGGGAGGAAGATTTTATAGGCTCTACAACTTGGATATATAGATTGATAGGGGATTCATTTAATATTTAGGGTATTAGGGTTTATCTTGATGTGGGGGTGAAGAAGGTGGATGCATGATATGGGAAGATTACACCACTTTTTTTTTTCATGGGGAAACAACCACCTTTGCAAATAGTCCTTGGAGGAAGTTATTATGAGAGACATGGGATTAATTTTCTTGGTAATAGTGGGGTTATGTTGATTTTAAGGATGTGGGATATGAAAGTGGAATAAGATGTGGAAGCCTCCATGGATTGGTAAATTAAGGATGAGGATGAGGACCTTGAAAAGGACTTGGAAAGGAATTTTGGCTAAAGACTTGGTTTTTATTTTGAAGGTAGTGAGTTGTTTGAACAAATTCCTCAAAGAAATGTGATCTCATGGTAAAAGAGTAAAATTCGATCACCATGAGACCAAAGTTCTTTGAGGATTTTTTTCAAACAACTCACTACCTTGTCTATGCTATTGCTTACTATTATGCTTGGATATATTTTTTCCAAGAATCCATAGTTTTTTGGAAAGCACTTTTTTTATTCTTTGAGCTATAGTAGCAAGGAAGTGAACTATTTGATAAAATGATTTGGTGGACATGTATGGAAAATGTGCTAGCATAGACAAGGAGGTGAGTTGTTTGAAAAAATTCCTCAAAGAAATTGGGTCTCATGGTGATGGAGTGGAATTCCATCACCATGAGACCATATTTCTTCAAGACATTTTTTCAAACAATTCATTGACTTTTCTATGCTATTGCTTACTATTATGCTTTGATATATTTTTTCCAAGCATCCATATTTTTTTCGAAACCACCTATTTTAGGCTTTTAGCCATAGTATCAAGGAAGTGAATTGTTTGATAAAATGCTTTGGAAAACATGTATGGAAAATGTGGTAGCATAGAAAAGGTGGTGAGTTTCTTGAAAAAATGCCTCAAAAAATTTGTGTGGTTCTCTTCCTTGTGTTGAAGCACCTAATTCCTCTAATTGATACTTATTTTCATTCTATTTGGCTCACCCTTGTCCTACACTAAGTGGGGGCAAGGGGTTAGATAGCCTTGTCCTTGTATGTCACTTGTCATTGCCTCTTTTGGCTATTTTATCACCTTTCATAGACATATAGGAGTGAGATTAGGATGTGGATGCCATGTCTTAAGTTGGCTCACATGCGACATACTACCTTTTTCATGACTTAGATTATTGGAAACATATGACTTGGCATAGGTATTTCTGAATAATTTCTCATATCTTCTTCTAATTTAAAGCTATTGCTCATATCAATGGTGTTAGCAACCACTTTAAAATGGGGGCATACACTGACACTCATGTTTCATTGTGTGATTTTCTTTCTTCTTATGATGTTTCCTTTTCTTGTTGTTGTCATTGAGCTTGATTTCCTCCAAGAGAATGATATTTATTTGACTTGTCCTATCTTGGAAACATTAGGCACAATGTTCTATAAGAAGAGACCTTACATGAACTAAGCAAAATCCCTTTGAACATATATTACACTATTCCACATTTACAACATTTGCTATATGGCCACCTTGCATAATACACTTTGCATGCCTATAGATCCATCTTGTTTGTTCATGAGCTTTAAGCATACAAAGTTTTGCTTGTCTCATAAAGCTCAAAGATCACTTTTTGTGTGGCACCTTATCAAAGTTATTAGGAGGTGTAACTTTGGTATGGTTTGAGTGAGAAGCCTGATCTGAGGCATGAAGTTACCCATAGCCACTTGTGTGTGTGTGAGTGCATACTAGCCATGAGTGTATGTGTGTCACCTTTCTAGGACCTCTCACCTAGTGGACATCCAAGAGTTTCGTCGCCTCAGAGTGAGTGTGAATTTTGGGATAAACAACCTCGATCTAATCCACATCATGTTGGAAAAATAGTCAAATCTTGATCCACCTTTCTATTTTTGCTTATTTTTGTTCTTCTTTCTTCTATTTATTGACATTGCATGATCGTGTATCTTTTTTTTCTGCAAATCATACACCTTGTGCATGTCCTTTTGTGATTATTCCAATTTTGTGAAGGATCTTGGATCCTTGGGGCTTGACTACTTCCTCAATCTTTGTTATCCTAAACTATCTTCATTGGAACATTTGGACCCGTCTTGAATGTATTCTTTAGTGTGAGTTTGAAGAAAGTTCATCCTCTCACTAAAGTGGGGGCTCGATGGAGTCACCAAAAAAGTAACCCATCTACTTTTCTTGGCATGTTTGGGCCCTCCTTATGATTTTTTCTTAATGTTGCCTTGATTTAATTTTGTAATGTGGTTAACACATTCTCATTAGGTATTGGGCCATTGTGAACTAATGGATTTTAATGGTGCCTTGCTAATGTGTTGTAAAGTGTTGTAACTCACTTTCACACTTTCCTATGGTTTTATCAAATAATTAAACATAATAAACCTATTTTTGATAAAAATCAAGTTTAATCTTGCCTTATTTGAAGTGTTGTAAAGTGTTGTAACACACTTTCACACTTCTCTAGGATTGTCATTAATAATTGGGCTTTCTCATGCTTTAATCAACCCTATTTTGCATCGACAAGCCTCATTTATTGCATCTTTTCAAGGATAATCTCGACACCAATCATTAACCAATCATAACTCGCGTGTTTCCGGCTTGTGTGGCCCAAATTAAGTGATCTAGGACTTATTCACCACCTTGGGAAAATTAGTTCTACCTAGATTTTTGGGTCCCAAACCTGTTTTTACACCTTTCTAAGAACTTTTCATTTTTGGTACCATACATTCTGTCTAATGGGACTCATTCACTGGCTTGGGCGAATGATTCTGATGTGGCCCAAAATTAAAATTAATTCTTGAAAATTTCTAGAGGGATTTCATTCTCCTAGATCTGATGTCATCTTGCAGTGTTGTAATTTTGGGAATTCTTAGATAATTAAGTATAAATACAAGGTTCTTGCACTCATTTTCACCCAATAATTTTGTTGGAGCATTCATAATAGAAAATTGAGTTCACAAGAGCATGCAAGCATTCATAAGGGAAATCAAGTGTTTCCAAGGGAAACTTATTCATCAATTATTGCAACAATTCAAGATCTATCATCATGCCAAATATTATCAAGCATCAAGCATTTTATTGAGCTAGTGTTGTGATGTAGCATTGAAGATCCAGGATCAAGCATTATTCTTCTCCTATTGTGAAGATAAAGATCTACATCTTTCATGGCCATTTCATGTTGAGTTGGAGATTTACAAGACATCATCCAAGATCTAGGTGTCTTGGACCTTGAAATATAATTGAAGATTAGGTTACAAGCTTGTTGGAGTTTTCTCCCCATTTGCAGGGTCAAAATATTCACTAAAAGGTCATTTACAACCCCAAAATCAGAATTTCAGATCCGAGAACATGGAGGAACAGATCCAAACTTTGAATTTTTAGAAAAATAAAAATTGGACTCATTTTCCAAGAGTGTAATATGAGTCACACTATTAGAATTTTTTAGAGATCTTTGAAGATTTGGGTACCCATTTGGCTGAAACTTGATCTTGTGCAAATACCCAAATCTTGGACCGATTCACCTAGAATGGAAAATGAGTTCCAATAGGCCAAAAAATTAGGGTTTTTAGGATTCTATAGCTCCATTCCATCTCTAACACATTTCCAAGTGCACACATTCTATTCTATGTGGTGCAGGAGCACCTGCCAAAGTGCCAAGTGCAAGTACATTCTAAAGTTTTTGTTTAAAAATCCTTTTTGTTGTTTTGGAAAGGTCTTATATACCATATATATTGTGGTTGAGTACCTTTTGGTTCCTAGCTAAATGTGGAATAATTTTGGAGTCTTTTTGTTGGGTTGTTTCCTAAGCAATAGACTAAGTGGAAAAACACACTGTGTTTTGCAACAGTTAGCTTTCGGCCATTCTTAGGCTCAAAGAGAAAACCTAACTATTTTCTAGGAATTGTAAGAGCTCTTTCTCAACTTTTGAAGAGGTTAGAGGCTTTTGATATTGATAGTTTTCATAAAACAATAAAGGAAACAGTGATTTTGTGTTGGAAAATCTATTTTTTCTGTTCTTGCGTGTGACAGCTGCAAGAAATGAATTAAATAAAGTTTTTGTTGCATGGAATAGCATGTAGTAAAGCATTTTTTAGCATTTTATCTGGTCTTGTAGTTAGAAATTCCATCGCTTTCTTCCTTTTTTTGTGAATACAGTGTTATTTCTTTTTGCTATTTTGACTGGTGAATACAGTGTTTGAGGGAGTTCTAGCTTGTTTTCTGACCCTACTAAGAAGTATGGATTCAGTGGAAATAAAGCTAGACTCCCTCTTTTTATAATATGTACATATGGAAGTCTTTAAGAGTGTTGGTAGCATGCTAAAAAGCTTTCCCTAGGCGAGTTGGCTAACACCCGGTTAGGGAAAGACAATGACAAATTTGTATCTATGTTGTAGGGGTGTTGTATCTTCATGAAACAAATGTGTGTAGTGGTTGCAGGGACCTTCACCATGGTGGTCAAGAAGGCAGAGCCGTTGTTTGGTCTTTTGGAGGTTGGGACAAGCTGAACAATCCAAGAAAGAAGCAAAGAAAACCCTAGTTCTTGCAAGAACAAGGTACACCATATATACGGACAGAAAACAGTCCAAGACCTCAAAAATCTATTAGTGCTCCAAATTTGAGCAAGGGTGATAGAAGAAAGTTTGGTCTAATTAGGTGAAGGAGAGGAGTGATAAGCAATTGTCTTGTGTGAGGAGGCCTAAAAGGGGCTCAACCCTAGTAGCCTTTCCAAACCCTAAACTAGGGTTTAATGAAAGTGATAGAAGAAGGAAGATCTGTGCTTGTACAAGAACCTTCCCTTGACTGTTTTAAAGTTTTGAAAACCTATGCACACCCTTGAATGCAAGTTGGGAGACATTAGAAGTTGACTAGTCTTTATAAGGATTAAGGGCTAGGTGGAGTATATGAGGAAAAGCACCAAGAACTCATTGGTAGCAGCAAACTGGAATTGATAGCAGGGTTGGCAATGAACCAGGGGTACCTAAACTAGCAAAGGACCTACAGGTTGAATGGTGGATGAAGTGACACCTTAGAAGTTCTCAAGGCAAGGACTCAGAGCATTGAGATTGTGATTTTCTCAATCCAACCCTGTCTTATATCACTATGGCTTTCTAATTTACTCCTCTTGCATTTTCAAGTCATTTAGTTTAATTTTGCATCAAACTAGGTTTTTCATTTCATCTTGCATGTCATTATCCTTTCCAAGTGTAAAATTGGTGGTGTACCCCTCATTAGATCATATTTAATCCCTTGGATGAACCTATTGTAATATTTCAGTCTCCTTTGGATTGAGATCTCTAGGGTTTTCCTTGAGTGGAATCTCTTGGAAAGGAGGTGTGAATTACATCAATAAATTATCATCACATATTCACTTTTCATAGGTTTCAGGAAGCATTATAGAAAGTATTGTAGCCATCATCATAATAGGTCACACATATTTTTGTGAGAAAATACAAAAATATAGAATAAATCCATATAGCATTAGCATTTCACCGCATCATCAAATAACCAATCATGCCATTACATTGCATATCACATTCCATAAACATTGCATTACATTTCATATACATTGCATAACATTAATAACATTATGCCATATTGTGGCATTTATTTATAGAGTACATCCATCTCCCCATCCTCTATCCCCTTCCTCTCCACCCCTCTATCCCCTGTTACCCCTTCGACCTGATGGGACCCTACCTCTATGCTCTACTATCACTAGGAGCTTTGGATTAGTGTATCAACTGGGCCTATGAATCAACCACCTGACATCATACTCTGGTGTCATCCCTACATCTACATCACCCCCTCTCCATCTCCACTAGATTAGTTGGATAGCGTTAATCTCCTCCTCCATCATATTGACTGGTATCTGCTATCCCCATGGGTGCACCTCCTGAGACAATCATACAAACTCTATTGTTCCCACAAGAATACCTTGTCTCTCTAAAATTGTCATCTGACCTACTCTAGAAAATAAATCTCTATAATATATTGAGATTGTACAGTCCAACCTATCAGATACCTAGGCTATTAGCACCACGGTAGATGCTCATCCTCGGCCACCCACATATCACAATCCCTATAAGGCTTCCAAATGAATCTCACTAAGTTTTCAATCCTATGCCTCTAGTATCCAATGTCTCCAACATGTTTCTACGTGATTGCAGCTCAATATAGAAATACATATGGAACACCAGCTCCCAACTATGATGTCACCAGTGTTTAGAATATTCCTATATACTCCCACTCCCATATCATCAGCAATGTAACCCCATAGCTCGAGCTTTGTCTCCCTTTGTATGCACTGTCATGGAGCTAGAAGTATAGCATGCCCAATAGACATGGTCCACATGCATATACTATCTCATCCTAGACCATACATGCTAAAATCTCTCCCCATCCTATTGGAAACCCATGGCCCCTCTGATCTACAATCATAACCCCTACAATCAGTGTGCATAGCACACAATCATACCTGTCATATCTCTCCACCAAGGTCTCCCACATGATCTTGTAGCCTTGACTTCCAATCTTTGAATCATCATTGCAATCATAGTACTCATAGAGTCTGCAACCCTCGAACAAGATCATATCAAACCTGCTCTCCATGAATAGGCAACCACAAAATCCTGTACACCACCTCTAATGTAAAAGTGGCCTCCTTGGTTGCAAAATGAAAAGTACATGTCTAAGAGTGCCAAAACTTTGCCAATGCCATCAACATGCCCTTTTTTTCCCTAATAAGGAGCATATAAGTCACATAGAATAATATGAGATCCAAGAGTGCCTACCTCTCAACCTCATCCAACTGATCCCAAAGTTGAAATCTATTCGGTTGCGACTCCTGCATATAGATAGGTGGTAGTACAACCTTCAATCAAGCACAAGTCACAACATCAATCTAAGTCTTCATTTGAACTATTGAACCTAGGTTGAATAAGTCATTCTATACTAAACTAGGACACATTTTTCATCATTCAATTGCATCACTAGTTTTTGTCAAATGCATCACCTAAATTATTACTATCTCACAAATTAAATTATGTCACATGCCTTAGCTAATGCGTCATTGGGGTCAATTATATTCAACCCCTCTTTAGTTGTGTCACTTATTTGCACATGCATCATTGTTGTTCACACTTGCATCTCTAAACATCAATTGTGTTAGACCATTTTGAATGCATGGAAAAAATCACCACTTATGAACCTAAGAAGTTGCATCATGATGTGATGATTGTGGTGAACCATATCATCTATGTTATTCGCGCACAAAATTGCATCACACACCTTGTGACACAATTTCCTACTAAATTATTTTCTGGCTAAAATGCATGCAAAATAAAAAACTCACAAAGTGGGTCTATAGTACTTACCAGGGTGGGTGCTCCCTCAAGATGATGAACCATGTGGATATAGTAGCCTTTGTGTGCAATGTCTGGAATTGGTGACATCTCCACAGCTTTCTTCACCCATAGCTCCTAATATTTCTAAATTTAGAATGCAAAAAATGACTTATTTTCTAAATCAAGCTCCTCTTTATAGCTTGAAAATTATGGTTTCTAAATCACTTTGAGCTTCAATTTGAACCTCATAGTCACCTTGATAATCATTTCTTTTTGCACCATTAAACTTTTGACTGCCAAATTATCTTATCAAGACAATTTTCCAAACTTTTTTTAATTTTTTTGAAAATTCACAAAATTCTCCCAAGGGGGCATACCTCTACCATGCTTTCACCGAGGTATCTTTTGACTGAATATCATTGAAACAATGTAATGAACCACATTATTTCAAAAAGGGGAAAAATTTAGACATTGAAAATTTTTGTATTCTGCGAGTGTCATTTTTCTTGGTCTCCATCTCTCCATTATTAAATAATCTTGATTATTTAATTATTCTTGATCACATTCCTCTATTAATTAAATAATTTTTAATTATTTAATTAATTCACTTATTAACCTTCATTCTGTACTATGCTTAATTAAATAAAATGAATTGCATCACTAACACCCCCTTTCTTCAATAATTAAATAAATTATCATTTATTTAATTATTTTCCTTTTATCATTCACCTATAGTAAAATGATAATAATTATTATTTGTCTATTTATTGACATTTTCCATTCTTCTATAATTAAATAATTGTCAAAATTATTTAATTATCTAGTGTCATTCCTTTCTCCCATTAAATAATTAACTCAAATTAATTATTTAATGTCTAATTTCTATTTCTTCCCATTTAATTAAAATGTTTATATAAATCATTCTAATTAAATGCCCATATTCTCCTTCCTAATAAATAATTTAAAAATTATTTATGCGGACACTTGTCTAGAGATTCCTTTCTCATGAAATAAATAATTTTATTATTTATTCCTTGACTATCTCATTTTTGAATCTCAAATGTTGATCGTCTCTAGGCTCTTTCTAATCTTGACCCTTCATTTCATAACCTCCACTCTTCTATGTTGTTTTTCTTCTCATTCGTTGATCTTGAAATATTTCTAGAAGCTTGGTCTTGAATTTCCATTCGAATGGCTATCTATAAAATAAGTCTTTCTCCTCCATTTTTTATTTAAAAACCACTTATCTTTGACTTTCATGCTTACTATTTACAGGCATTTGCATATTTTTACCACAATTTGAGCGCATATTTGCAAAATTAGCTTAAGGAGAGACAAGAGAAGTTATTCAACTTCAATATTGGGAGTGCTCTTATTTGAATGTTTTCATTTCATTCCTCATTTTGTTTGTTTTCTCTTGTTTAGATTAGATTTCTAGCTTAGATAGTGTTGCGGTTGTTACTAGAATCTAGGCTAGTAGAAATTTCCCATCTTCCAATACTAACTCCACATGGATAGGAAGTCATAAAATCCACCAAAAATCCTCCAAGGTAATAGTAGCCGAGCACCTATTGGTAGGTGAAAGCTATTAGTATCATTGTGCCACCTCTCCACCAAATCCATCATCATTTCCCTATGAGCTCTCAACTTGAGCATCCTACAAATATGGTAGAGTCCCATCAAACTCAACCACTCCTCGTGTTGAATTGGTATAAAACTAACATGCACTTCTCCTATGATTGGAAGGGACCCAAACGCTCCTGCATCATATAACACACTAACATCAACCCTCAAAAATATAAACTCCTTTCATTTCAACTCCCAAAACCTAGTGCACTTGTATTTTCTACAAAGTTGCAATTCTATTTTAGCACAAGCATCATTTTAGGTACAAGCGTGAACTTGACCATTGTAAGCACATATTACTCTAGCACAAGCACAAACTTTGTAGGTGCCAAATTATTTAGTGTAGGTGTGTACCTAGCTAGTGCAAGTGCAAGAAGGCATAAGAATGACTAACCCCCAGAGGCACGAATTCGCTTAGTACAAGTGTAAATTTACACAAGTGCAACAATTTCCCTTGCTAGCACCCCTTTGCTAAGTTCAAACATAGCGTTATGCACAAAAATGACTTCATAGGTGTGGATTCATGGTGCGCAAGCTGTGAAATGCTCCATAAGCATCAATTTATGCAAGCATCATTCTATGTGGTGTAGGTGCCACAATCGTGCACAAAAGCACAGTTTTGTGAAACTATACCTCCACTCTGACCAACTTTTACCACTAATTTCAGCTACTTGTTAACCACTAAACATACTTGAAACCCATGGAATGTCATGTGTACTAGGTTTCCTATGTCCTTTGATTGCTAGTAATCGCAAACCCAATCTAATTAGTGTAAATGTTGAGGATTTTTTGCTATATCTTCTTCATGTTCTCTAAGCTCCTTCTTTCTAAATAAAAGGAAGAAAATGATCTTTTGGGCCCCTCCAAGGCCTATTTATAGGCCCAAACCCTATTTTTCCTTCTCCAAACCCTAATTCTAGTGTTGAATGCACTAAATTGGTCACATTTTCTCTATTTCTGAGCCTATTCCCACGTTTCATCTTCTCTCTTTAATTTTCTTCCTCCAAAGAATTCTATACCATTTTAGCCCATCTTTTCAAGACAACAACCAAAAAAAAAAATTTCAATTTTTTTTATCAGTTTCTTAAGGGGGCATCACCTCCTGACACATTGGCAATTTTTTTTAATTGCTTTGAAGCAACATCACTTCAAATTTCACATCAAAGAGGATCAAAATATAGACACGCCAATTTTGACCTTACATCATTAGTTAACTAAAATTTTCCTGATTTCTTCCAAATTAATTACATATTGTGTTATTTAATTAACTAATCCACCTTAGCCTATAATTAATTAATTATTTTATTTTTTATTATTAATTATCCCATTTTCCTCTTATAATTAAATAAATATATTATTTAATTAATTATATCACCTTACCCTACAATTAATTAAATGACACATTTAATTTATTATCCAAAAGTTCTCTCCAAATTAATTAAATATTATACAATTTGATTAATTCAACTTTTATGCACATTCCTCTAAATCTCCTAATCCTCGTTAAGTTAATTAGTCTATGGTTAATTAAATTAATCATCCTCCTAATCATCATTAGCCCTTACTCCAAATTTTAATTGTAGTTAAGTTAATGAACCCATGGTTAGTTAACTTAACTCATATGCTAATCCCAAGATTAATTTAATTTTAACTAATTAACTTAATCCATCTCCTAATTATCCTTACCAATATTTCCTAATTTTAAATTCTTCCCATTCCCCCAAACTTGGGAACATGTGAAAAGTGTTGCATGCAGGAGTCACTATCACCTTCCAACTCACCTCTTTGACCTTTTTTTCTATTGGATGCTCAAACATGTGTGAGATCCCCTTCCACATGTAAGCCACTCCACACTTTTCATTTTTCACTACATGCCATATAGTCAAAGCCTATTCACCTTCCACCATTCCTCATTTTTTTCCACTTGTCAACTTGATGTTTTTCCCAATATTTACTCACTAAAGTGTGAGCACACCTTTCCCTCTTCATCATTACACATGCCACTCTCACATGCCTCCACCTTATGAAACTTGTCACAAGCCTAAGCCTTGCCATTTCACTCAATCCTAGCCCTCTATTTCACATTCAATCTTGACCCTCCATTTCTCCATAAAAAAAATTCTATAAATTGAGGACTTGCCTTCACAATTTTCATATACAATCATCATAGCCATATTATTGTAGAATTTTATCTTGAGAGAAGTCAACAAATAGTCAATTAGAGAAAATATTCAAGTAATTTGGGTGCATAATTGAGATCAATCAATGGAGAAGGAGATAAAGACCATATAATCTTTGTGTTTTGAATGCATTCTCATTATATTTTAATTGATTTTACCTCTTTATCACATCCTAACCTCTTGAATTATTAATTAAAATCTAAGTTATATTGATTTCTACTTATTTAAATATTAAATAAGTGTAATAATTTAAATGCATTACTTTGCCAAATATTATATTTATCAATGTCTCATAAGTCAATTTCTCTAATTAAATTGATAAACATTCCCCTTGTGAAGAGAACTTGATGAAATACATATATTGATTATAGAGATTAAAAGGGATACCATCAAGAAAAATTTGACCATATAACTTACAATAAATACATGAATATGTCATGGGACCATGTGATGTTGCAATAAATTCATAATTGTGGTATATGAAAAATTTCTTAGACTTACATTTTATAAAAAAACTTATTAAATAGTTATTAAACTTATTTAGATGGAGATAAGAAATCTATTTATCCTTTAAATAAATAAAGTATTTACTTGAGCTAATTTCTTGCACATTAATGTCTTTGATAAAATACGTTAGTTAAGTGTAATTGTATTTTTGAGTTAGTAGATAATGTCAAAAATATTAGTTGTTGTAGTATATTGGAAATAGTGACAATTTTTAAAATTATTTGCATGATTACCATATTTAGAAGAACCGTATATAATAAATTAGATAAAGCCATTTGCAAGAATATGGGTTTTACGAAATTTAATAATTTATGGATTTAGATTTTATTACATAGATATGTTTTTTGGTGAATTCATGATCATTTAATCTCATGTTCATGTGTTAAATCTTTTCAGATGAAAAGATATTAATAATCAATATTTTAGGCCTACATTAAATCCAAAAACCTTTTTTATACTTATATATAGACATGTAATATGGTATTCCCTTCTATTTTATCTTATTCAACATGTATAGGGGTATACAATAGAAGCATTCTACACTACTAATGTGATTATATTTTTACTAACCATATTATTCATTCATTTAATCATTACATAATGAAGAAATCAAATGTAAATAACATATATTTTTTCTTAATAAATGTGAGAGAGAGAGAGATCATATACCACATCTATTTATTCAATCATTATACAATAGAGAATTTACCCTTGTGAGAAGGACTAGAAGAAACACATAGTTCAATGACAAAGATTAAATTGTTTGTCATAAAAAAATAGTGACATAAAAAAATTGTAATTTATCACACGATTATGACATAGAACCTTTCCATATGCCAATAAAGATCCATATTTGTGATATATCAAGAATATCTAGAAGCCTTACATTTGTTATATTTTTAAAAATAATTTTATTTAAATTCATAAATGACGGGGAGGCAATAAGATATTAAGCTTATATTTATTTCACTATTTAATTTAATTTCTAAAATTACTATTTGCTTGGTTGTGTAAAGAATTGTTAAGAATTTGAATGATTTTATTTTAATTTCATTCTTGACTTTAATATGCTAAATGAATTACTAATTTTGTTTTCAACTTTAATATTTTTAAAAAATATTGAACGAAATTAATTTTATTTCTACTTTCAAATTTATGGCATTAGGATTAACATACTATATTTTGGGGATATTTTTATTTAGTCGTTTCATGTTATTTTTCCAATCAAAATACAAAACATAATAGACTACATAGAGAGATTTTTTGCACAAGGTATTCTATCTTTACACACTCTACATAAACATCACAATCTTCAATGCTCAAAGTGAAAACATCAAATTTACACCTCATTCTTACCAAATAGTAGTATTTAATGAAGTACATTTCTTTTCAAAATATCAAATGAACATGCTAAAAAAGTTAAAATTATTGAACACTATGCAGGTGTAGATTTTTTCTCTTTTTCTTTTTAGTTTTGAAAGTTTCAATATTCAAGCATGCTTAACTATGGAGTTCTAATGGGACTCAGCACACTAACGCTGGTATGATCACACATTAAAGGTGTAGATTTACTCCCAAGAGCTTGGAGTGTATCTAAATCATCACACGCAAGAGTTGAGCCATTTTAGATATTTTACATAGATTTTGTTTTGTTTTTTGCTACTTTGCAATAAGGATTGCATTTGTTTCTACAATGAATTAAAGGTACATTAACGAAAATATTGGATATGTTGACATTCAAACATAGAACCTATTTGTAGCTAGTGAGATTTTCCACCACTAAAAAGCTTGCCCTTTTATGATGGAAACTTTTAAAGTGTATTAAGTGTATTTCGATTCCTACACATCCTCTAAACTAAATTCATGTTGAGATGAAATATGATACCAAATTCAACCATTCAAACATGATATAGTTTAGTTCTAAGAAATATAAGACAAGATAGAGTCTTAACTATGATAAATGATCTTTAATTATAATTAGGTTTTTTTTATTTTGTTATAACAGATTTTGCTATTTTATATCCTATAAACAATCTATTTGGTAATCTAATAGTTTTTTTTATCGTTTTTATTTAATTAAAGAATCAATCATGAAAACAAAATATTTATGAAAGTTTTATCCAACTTACCCATTAAACCATTGAGTCCAATTGCTTTCAGTTGTTTGCTAATTTATTTTTTATATTCTAGATTAATAGTCTCTGGTCAACGCGCACTTAAATAAAATTGAACAATTATTAAATGCATTCCATTTGAATGCGATATTTAACTACTCGAAATAATATTTTCATGGAAGGAGCACAACAAGAAGCATCCCGGACAAACAAGAAAGATAGTTTTTCATAGGGATCTAAATTTAATAATGTGCAGTGGCTCCCGTGATCGAAACCCGGGGCCTGCATAGGTTGACTGACAATCATTTCTGTAAAAAGAATCTTGTTAATCAAGTCTTTTTTTCTAAAGAATCTTTATACATTTCGAATATCTCTTGGTCGTTGTTAACAATGAGCTATCTGTCATTAGAAATATTTTTCCTCCCGTTTAAATATTGTTTGGACTGAGTCTGAGTCTTTCATTTTATTGCACTTATGCCAATGAAATCACCATAATTTATACAGAATGAAATACTAAAATATAGATTAAGTTATTGGAGGAGGAAGGGGACAAATAAATATCAATCGGAGGACTGTGGTGATGTGCAACATTTGTATATTGCTTGTCATAACGACGGACTGACCACATTCTTCATTTTTAGTGCACTTATCCCCGTCAGTACCAGATCACAATAAAGACCATCCCCGAATTATTTATTTTTGAAGCTAATATTAAAGTGGCTGCACTTAGATACCACACACCAAACTGTGAAAATTTTGCTCATTACTCATCCTCATAATTAACCCCCTAAGTAAAATGTGAAATTTGAGATGTGTTAGTCGATCATTTGTTTAAAATTTTGTCGAAGTTAATGATGCTATATTATGATATTAATTTGCTATCATATGTTGAACGTAAAATTATTGAAAATTTATAGTTACATATCCAAACTCAGACCAAAATTTAGTGATACCAGTCATGTTAGCACCTCTAACATTTTATAAAGCCTACACGTAAGTTTTTCAAACAACCTTTACTTTTATGAAACAATATCTAGATATATGTTGAAATGGTGTGCATGGATGATGAAAATGTGAATCATAAATAATAATAAATAATAATAATGTAAAATTTGCATTCTCACAATTACATAATATTTCAATTGTACTCATTAATTGTTATTTGAGTGAGAAGTCTGATCTGAGGCATGAATTTCCTCATAGCCACTTGCGTGTGTGTGAGTGCATACCTGCCATGAGTGTATGTGTCTCACCTTTTTATGACCTCTCACCCAACGGACATCCAAGAGTCCTGTTGCCTTAGAGTGAGTGTCCATTTTTGGACAAACAACTTAGATCTAATCCACATCATGTTGGAAAAATAGTCAAAACTTGATCCACCTTTTTGTTTCTACTTATTTTTGTTCTTCTTTCTTCTAGTTACTAACATTGCATGATTGTGTATCTTTTTTTTCTACAAATCATACACCTTGTACGTGTCCTTTTGTGCTTATGCTAGTCTAGCTTAGGATCTTGGATCCTTGGGGCTTGACTGCTTCCTTGATCTTTGTTATCCTAAACTATCTGCATTGGCACATTTGAACCCCTCTTGAATGTCTACTTTAGTGTGAGTTTGAAGAAATTTCATCCTCTCAGTAAAGTGGGGGCTAGATGGAGTCACCAAAAAAGTAACTCTTCTACTTTTCCTGGCCTGTTTGGGCCCTCCTTATAATTTTGGCTTAATGTTGTGTTTATTTAATGTTGTAATGTGGTTAATGCATTCAAATTAGGTATTGGTCCCTTGTGAACTAATGGATTTAATGGTGTCCTGCTAAAGTGTTGTAAAGTGTTGTAACTCACTTTCACACTTTCCTAGGGTTTTATCAAATAATTAAACATAATAAACCTATTTTTGATCAAAATCAAGTTTAATCTTGCCTTATTTGAAGTGTTGTAAAGTGTTGTGATGCACTTTCACACTTCTCTAGGATTGTCATTAATAATTGGACTTTCTCATGCTTTAATCAGCCTTATTTTGCATCCACAAGCCTCATTTATTACATCTTTTTGAGGATAATCTCGACACCAATCATTTATTTTCCATTTTCACATCAAATTGGCACCAATTCCCCCATGGGATCATGAGTTTGCACATCTAATTAGGATTTTATCTTTGTTTTATCATTCTCATTGTGTTCTTTGTTATTTTCTTCCTAGTTTGCATGTTGTAAATGGATTTCATGGGGAATCCTTGTTTTGGCTTGCAATCACTTGTTTAACTTGTTTACTCTTGTTGTTTTGTAGGTACCAAGGTTGGGGTTCGCACAGTATCATTATGCCACCTCTCCACCAAATCCATCATCATTACCCAATGATCTCTCAACTCAATCATCCTACAAATATGGTAGAGTCCCATCAAACTCAACCACTCCTCATGTTGAATTGGTATAAAACTAACATCCATTTCTACCATGATTGGAAGGGACCTGAAGGATCCTACATCATATAACACACTAACACCAGCCCTCAAAAATATAAATTCCTTTCATTTCAACTCCCAAACCCTAAAGTACTTGTATTTTCTATAAAGTTGTGTTTCTATTTTAGCACAAGCATCATTTCAAGCACAAGCATGAACTTGACCATTGTAAGCACATATTTCTCTAGCACAAGTGCAAACTATGTAAGTTCCACATTATTTAGTGTGGGTGTGTACCTAGCCAGTGCAAGTTCAAAAAGCAACAAGCATGAATCTAACCCCAAGAGGCATGAACTCGCTTAGCACAAGCACATATTTACACAAGTGCAACAATTTCCCTTGCTAGCACCCCTTCCCTAAGTGCAAACATAGCTTTATGCACAAGAACAACTTCATAGGTGTGGATTCATGGTGCACAAGTTGTGAAATGCTCCATAAGCATCAATCTATGCAAGCATCATTCTATGTGGTGCAGGTGCTGCAATCGTGCATAGAAGCACAGTTTTGTGAAACTACACCTCCACTTTGGCCAACTTTTACCACTAATTTGACCTACTTGTTAACCACTAAACATACTTGAAACCCATGGAATTCCATGTGTACTAGGTTTCTTGTGTCCTTTGATTGCTAGTAATCACAAACCCACTCTAATTAATGAAAATGTTGAGGATTTTGTGCCATAGCTTCTTCATGTTCTCTAAGCTCCTTATTTGAAAAGAAAAGGAAGAAAATGATCTTTTGGGCCCCTCCAAGGCCTATTTATAGGCCGAAACCCTATTTTTCCTTCTCCAAACCCTAATTCTAGTGTTGAATGCACTAAATTGGTCATATTTTCTCTATTTCTGAGCCTATTCCCTTGTTTCTTCTTCTCTCTTCTCCGATTTTCTTCCTCCAAAGAATTCTATATCATTTTAGCTCATCTTTTCAAGATAACACCCAAAAATATTTTTTTCAATTGTTTTTTATTGGTTTCTCAAGGTGGCATCACCTCTTGACACATTGGGGAATTTTTTTCATTGCTTTGATGCAACATCACTTCAAATGTCACATCAAAGAGGATCAAAATTTAGACACCCCAATTTTGACCTTACATCTTTAGTTAACTAAAATTCTCCTAATTTCTTCCAAATTAATTACGTATTGTGTTATTTAATTAACTAATACATCTTAGCCTATGATTAATTAAGTATTTTAAATATTTTATTAATTATCCCATTTTCTTCTTATAATTAAATAAATATATTATTAAATTAATTATATCACCTTACCCTACAATTAATTAAATATTATACAATTTAATTAATTCAATTTTCATGCACATTCCTCTAAATCCCCTAATCCATGTTAAGTTAATTAGTCTATAATTAATTAGCATAATCATCATCCTAATCATCATTAGCCCTTACTCCAAATTTTAATCACAATTAAGTTAATGAACCCATGGTTAGTTAACTTAACTCATATGCTAATCCCAAGATTAAGTTAATTTTAATTAATTAACTTAATCCATCTCCTAACCATCATTAACCATTTTTCCTAATTTTAAATTCTTCCCATTCCCCCAAACTTGGGAACATGTGACAAGTGTTGCATGCATGAGTCACTATCACCTTCCAACTCACCTCTTTGACCTCTTTTTTGATTGGATGCTCAAACACGTGTGAGATCCCCTTCCCTATGCATGCCACTCCACACTTTTCATTTTTCACTACATGTCATATAATCAAAGCCTATTCACCTTCGACCATTCCTCATTTTTTTCCACTTGTCAACTTGATGTTCTTCCCAAGATTTACTCACACAAGTGTGAGGACACCTTGTCATCCACTTTCATTTCCTTGTTCTTCCCAATGTTTGCTCACACATTTGTGAGCACACCTTTCCCTCTTCTTCATGACACATGTCACTCTCACATGCCTCCACCTTATGAAACTTGTCACAAGCCTAAGCCTTGCAATTTCACTCAATCCTAGCCCTCTATTTCACATTCAATCTTGATCCTCCATTTCTCCATAAAAAAAATCTATAAATTGAGGCCTTGCCTTCACAATTTTTATCTACAATCATCATAGCCATATTATTCTAGAATTTTATCTTGAGAGAAGTCAACAACTAGTCAATTAGAGAAAATCTTCAAGTAATTTGGGTGCATACTTGAGATCAATCAATGGAGAACGAGATGAAGACCATATAATATTTTTGTTTTGAATGCATTCTTATTGTATTTTAAATGATTTTACCTTGTTATCACATCCTAACCTCTTGAATTATTAATTAAAATCTAGGTTATATTAATTTCTTAATTATTTAGATATTGAATAATCGTAATAATTTAAATGGGTCACTTTATGAAATATTATATTTATCAATGTCTCATAAATCAATTTATTTAATTACATTGATAAACATTCCCTTTTTGAAGAGAACTTGATGAAATATATATTGAATATAGATATTAAAAGGGATACCATAAAGAAAAATCTGAACACATAACTTGCAATAAATACATGAATATGACATAGAACCATGTGATGTTACAACAAATTCATATTTGTGGTATATGAAAATTTTCTTAGACTTATATTTTATAAAAGAAATTATTAAATAGTTATATATGTAATATTTTGATCCTAAATTTATTAATCTATTCAATTTAAACTTATTTAGATGGAGATAAGAAATCTATTTATTCTTTAAATAAATAAAATATTTACTTTAGCTAATTTCTTGCACATTAATATCTTTGATAAAATATGTTTGTTAAGTGTAATTATATTTTTGAGTTAGTAGATAATGTCAAAAATATTAGTGCTTGTAGTATATTGAATATTGTGACAATTTTTAAAATTATTTGTGATTACCATATTTAGAAAAAAAATGTATATAATAAATTAGATAAATCCATTTGGAAGAATATGAGTTTTATGTAATTTTATAAATTATGCATTTAAATTTTATTACATAGATATGTTTTTTGGTGAATTCATGATCATTTAATCTTATGTTCATGTGTTAAATATTTTGAGATCAAAAGATATTAATAATCAATATTTTAGGCCTATATTGCCTCCAAAAACCTTTTTATACTTATATATAGACATGTAATATGGTATTACTTTCTATTTTATCTTATTCAACATGTATAGGGGTATATAATAGAAGCATTCTACACTACTAATGTGATTATATTTTATTAACCATATTATTTATTCATTTAATCATTGCACAATGAAGAAATCAAAAGTAAATAGCATATTTTTTTTTTTAATAAACGAGAGAGAGAGAGAGAGAGAGAGATTATATACCATATATCCTATTCATTCAATCATTATACAATAGTGGATTTTCCTTTGTGAGAAGGACTAAAAGAAACACATAGTTCAATGACAAATATTAAATTGATTGTCATCGAAAAATACTATCATAAAATTTGTTATTTATCACATGATTATGACAGAAACTTTTTATACAACAATAAAGATCCATCTTTGTGATATATCGAAAATATCTAGAAACCTTACATTTATTATATATTTTAAAATAATTTTATTTAAATTCATAAATCATGGGGAGGCAATAAGATATTAAGCTTATATTTATTTCTCTATTTAATTTAATTTCTAAAATTACTATTTGCTTGGTTGTGTAAAGAATTGTTAAGAATTTGAATGATTTTATTTTAATTTCATTCTTGACTTTAATATGTTTTGAATTACTATTTTTTTTTCAACTTTAATATTTTTAAAAAATATTGAATCAAATTAATTTTATTTATACTTTCAAATTAATGGCATTAGGATTAACATACTATATTTTGTGGATATTTTTATTTAGTCATTTCATGTTATTTTTCCAATCAAAATACAAAACATAGTGGACTACATAGAGAGAGATTTCTTGCACAAGGTGTTCTATCTTTACACACTCTACATAAACATCACAATCTTCAATGCTCAAAGTGAAAATATCAAATTTACACCTCATCCCTATCAAATAGTAGTATTTAATGAAGTCCATTTCTTTTCTAAATATTGAATGAACTAATGTACACTTAAAAAGTTCAAATTATTGAACACTATATAGGTGTAGATTTTTATTTTTTCCTTTTTAGTTTTGAAAGTTTCAATATTCAAGCACACTTTACTATGGAGTTTTGATGGGACCCAATGCACTAACACTGGTATGATCACACACTAAAGGTGTAGTACTTCCAAGAGCTTGGAGTATATCTAAATCATCACATGCAAGAGTTGATCCATTTTAGATATTTTACATAGATTTTTTTTTTGTTTTTTCTACTTTGCAATAATGATTGCATTTGTTTCTACAATGAATTAAAGGTACATTAATGAAAATATTGGATATGTTGACATTCAAATGTAAAACATACTTGTAGCTGGTGAGATTTTTCACCACTAAAAAGCTTGCCCTTTTCTGATGGAAACTTTTGAAGTGTATTAAGTGTATTTCAATTCCTACACATCCTCTAAACTAAATTCATGTTGAGATGAGAGATGATACCAAATTCAAACATTTAAACATGATATAGTTTAGTTCTAAGAGATATAAGACAAAGATAGAGTCTTAACTATGATAAATGATCTTTAATTACAATTATGTCTTTTTTGTTTTGTTATAACAATTTTTGCTATTTTTTATCCTCTAAACAATTTTTTTTGATAAACAATTTTTTTTTTTTTAATCATTTTATATAATTAAAGAATCAATCATGAAAAACAATATTTATGAAAGTTTTATCCAGCTTACCCGTTATACCTTTGAGTCCAACTGTATTCAGTTGTTTGCTAAATTTTATTTTAGTATTCTAGATTAATAGCCTCTGGTCAACGCGCACATAACGAAACTTGAACATTATTAAATGCATTTCATTTGAGTGCGATATTTAACGACTCCAAAGAATCTTTTCATGGAAGGAGCACAACAAGAAGCATCTCGGACAAACAAGAAAGACAGTTTTCGTAGGGATCTAAATTTAATAATGTGCAGTGGCTCCCGCGATCGAAACCCGGGGCCTGCATAGGTTGACTAACAATCATTTCTGTCAAAAGAATCCTGTTAATCAACTTTTTTTTTCTAAAGAATCTCTATACGTTTCGAATATCTCTTGGCCGTTGTTAACAATGAGCTGTCTGTTATTAGAAATATTTTTCCTCCCATTTAAATATTGTTTGGACTGAGCCTGAGTCTTTCATTTTATTGCGCTTATACCAACGAGATCGCCATAATTTATACAGAATGAAATAGGTACTAAACTATAGATTAAGTTGTTGGAGTAGAAAGGGGACAAATAAATATCAATCCGAGGACAGTGGTGACGTGCTACATTTGTAGATTGCTTGTCATAACGACGGACCAACCACGTTCTTCTTTTTAAGTGCGCTTATCCCCGTCAGTACCAGATCACGATAAAGACCGTCCCAAATTATTTATTTTTGAAGCAATTATTAAAGTGGCTGTACTTAGATACCACACACCAAACTGTGAAAATTTTGCTCATTACTCATCCTCATAATTAATCCGCTAAGTAAAACGTGAAATTTGAGATGTGTTAGTCGATCATTTGTTTAAAATTTTGTCGAACTTAATGATGTTGTATTATGATATTAATATGCTATCATATGTTGAATATAAAATGATTGAAAATTTACAGTTACATATCCAAACTCAGACCAAAATTTAGTGATACCAGTCATGTCAGCACCTCTAACATTCTATAAACCCTACACGTAAGTTTTTCAAACAACCTTTACTTTTATGAAACAATATCTAGATATATGTTGAAAAGGTGCGAGTGGATGATGCAAATGTGAATCATAAATATAAATAATAACAATGTAAAATTTGTATTCTTACAATCAAGTTTAAAATCTTGATTTAGAATATAGTTTATATAGCAAACAAAATCATCATAGTTAAGATTTTGATTTTCTCCAATGTTGATTGCTCTTCAAAGTAACAAACTATGAAAGAACAATAATAACATGATACAATAATAATGATAAATGCTCAAAGATAAATGATACCTATGCTTGACAATGATAATGATAAATGCTTGATAATGCTTGAATGTTTGAATACTTGATAGCGATAAGAGTGTTAGAGAGATTTTTATAATAAAGGTTTTAGAGAGATGTATAAATGATAAAGATGAAACTGTATTAGCCATTTTTTGACATTCTTTGAGACAATGCATTTTATAGTGTTGTTTCAAAGAAAAAAATTGATGATATGCCTTAGTAATGAGATAGAGGATAAGATGCCCTCTCGAGAGATCAAACAAAGAAGGTAATTTGTTGATTGGGTTCATGACAAAAAGGATTATTTATGTTGTTATTTATGATGATGATGAATTTTATGATCTATGATATATGAATATGATGCACATTTTGGTGCAGAGGCACCCTTGCAACATTATGTCTCCATTTTGCTTAATTTGGAATCTTTGCTTTGTAATAGGATGGAAATGAGTCATTTTGTATCTTTAGGTTATTATAAAAATTACTAAGTCCAAACAATGCAAAAATGTAAACAAGATTTAAAGTTGTCAACAATTATTGACAAAGTGCATAATTATGTAAAAGTTGTTGAGGGGTCATAGGTGCTTTTAGGCATTAGGAGGTAGTTAGAAGGCTACAAGTTAGTTGCATTGCCTTTAAAAAGGATTTTGTATCATTTGAAACTTTGAGGGTGATTGAATTAAAGGAGTAGTTTAATGAAAAACTCTGTTTCCAAGCTTTTTCTACAGAAAATTTGTGTTTTCAAGCCATGTACGTATGGATTGGTATACATGGTTGAATGTGTGTAAGTGGAAATATCATCAATGTTAGTGTAATTAATATTTAATTACACTTGCATAACTTTACTTAGGTAATATTTTAATTCCTAGGTTAATTATTCTCATCTGTATCTTGTTGAGCGATCATATTGCTCAAGATAAGATTAGGGTTATGCATACTTTTCTTTTATAAAGAAAATCATCTCATGTGATTAAGAATTCCTTAATAATATTATTTTGCACATCTTCATGCAAAGCTCTTGCTTTTTCTATTTTTCTCTTCTGTAGAAGGCTTTTCTGGTTTGCATGTCTGATCTTGGTTTCTAACAATCAATCACCTTCCCTTAGTAATTTGTTTCATGCATTTTGGTTGATAAAGGTGCAAGTTATTGAAGTTTTATTATTGACTGGTAGAAACCCTCTATTACGGTAACATGGATGGTAAATAATTATGTTTCTCTTTGATTTATCAGTAGAATCTTTTGAATCTTTGTGATATTAATCTTGCATGCATATTCTTACATATTCAAAGGGTTTTGGGGTTAAAGGCACAAAGGGAAGGCATGAAGTATTGAAACTCTAGACTATATTTCTGTGTTTCAGTATGATAAAAATAGAATTAAGGGAGCCAAGTGCTAGGGTTTATAAACATAATGGTGGGAATGAATTTTAAATGAACTATTGAGCATGTATGATTTAAACTCAATCTGTTCCAAGCATTGATTGTGAAAGTTTAGTGTTGGAGATAGCAAAAACAATAAACCTTGTTTTTACCATGGCCTAATTAGGCCTAATTACTAACTTAATACCCAATGTTGGATATATTTTTGGTAAGCATAAAAGGTATTCAAATGTATGGTTTTTTTGGGGTTTCAATGTACGGTTTGGGACAAAGTTCTGACTGATAAAGTTGGCAGACATACAAGATTTGCACTCAGTTTATGAAGGAAGTGTAACCCAAACATGTGGCCAGTATTTTTGGGTGTTTGTGAAGAGTCTAAATTTGTTGTGGCAACCTAATGAAGATGTCTTAAGTGGAGAATTAGTTATTTTTTCCTTGAAGAGTTTAATTGTGGTTTTGTGACAAAAAGTGTCTTTGTGATGCATTGAAAGACAGTCATAAATAATTAATGGAATGTGAAGGAGAAAACTCCGTGTTTGTTGTTTTGGGTTGAATTAAGGGTGATTAAGGTGTGTAGGAGATCTCTTAAGAAGTTTAGAACTCTAAAGAAAAGTTGATTGTTTGCATTGAGTTTTGTGAAGGGAAATATAGTTGAATATGTGTGTCAACAAAAGGGAACTTCAAGGTTGTTTGTGACTTGTCAAGTAAGATTGTGTGAGTTTGTTTTCTTCCTCTGATTTTGCATCAGTTTGGTATCAGAGCCCGAGAAAGGTTTAGGATAGTGAGTTTTTATTGTGGTTTGTGTTTCGTGTTTGTTGTGGTTTTGTGTAGGTTAGAAGAGCCTGGTTGCTGCCATTGTGAAGGCGGAGTAAGGTTGAAAAGTTGAAGCAAGGAGAAAGCTTGCTTGTGGAGATGGAAAATTTGAAGAGGCATTTGCAGGTAGAGAAAGAGAGAAAGAAGAGAAAGAAACAAGTAAAGATGGATAGAGAAATTACTGAGTTGAAGCAAGAGTTAAGTAGAATGGAAAAAAAGTTCCAAGAATCCATGATGAAGATAGAACAAATGATGAAACAAGAGACAAGTTGGCATTTGACATTGAAAAGGAAGATGGTTTGGCCTATAAAGAAGATTGTGAAAAGAGGAAGACACAAGAAGATGAAAGAGGAAGAAGAAGCATATGAAGATGCACATGAAGAATTCATTGATGAAGAAAGAAAAGTTTCTCCAAATGTTTCCAAGCATGAAGGTATGAAAGAGAACCTGATTTTAGAACTTGAAGACATTGAGTTGATTAAGGGAATGATCTTGTATGAATTGGACATAGAGGTTTTCAAAGGATTGATGAATGATGGAGGTATTATGGTAAAAGGTTTGTTTAATTTGATTATGTTACTAATGTTTTGGACAAATAATAATTTGTAGGTTAAAGGACAAAGGGAGAAGCATGATTTTGAGGTGTATTTAAGGGAGTGAAGAATCTGGTTTCAGAGGGGAATCATGACAAACGACTAATTTCCATGGAGAAGTTTAAACCCAAGGTAAAGATGAAGGTGGTTAAAGGAAATTCCAATATGAGTTAGAGCATACAGAGAATGGAAGACATATTGACAACAACAATCCAAGTGGACTTGGATTCTTTTCCTTCGTTGGGAGTTTGGTGTAGGGGCACACTTGCAAAATTATGTCTCCATTTTTCTTAATTTGGCATCTTTACTTTGTAATAGGATGGAAAGGAGTCATTTTGTATCTCTTTAGGTTATTATAAAGATTACTAAGTCCAAAAAATGCAAAAAAGTAAACAAGATGTAAAGTTATCAACAATTATTAATAAAGTGCATAATTATGTAAAAGTTGTTGAGGGTTCATAGGTTATTTTAGGCATTAGGAGGTAGTTAGAAGGCTACAAGTTAGTTGTATTTCCTTTCAAAAGGATTTTGTATCATTTGAAACTTCGAGGGTGATTGAATTAAAGTAGTAGTTTAATGAAAAACTTTGTTTTCAAGCTTTTTCTACAGAAAATCTATGTTTTTAGGCCATGTACGGCCCAGTACGGACTGGTAAACATGGTTGAATGTGTGTAAGTGGAAATATAATCAATCACCTTCCCTTATTAATTTTTTTCATGCATTTTAGTTCATAAAGGTGCAATTTATTGAAGTTTTATTGCTGACTGGTAGAAACCCTCTGTTAGGGTAACAAGGATGGTAAATAATCATATTTCTCTTTGATTTATTAGTAGAATCTTTTGAATATTTGTGATATTAATCTTACGTAAATATTCTTACATATTCAAATGGTTTTTGGGTTCAAGGAACAAGGGGGAGGTGTGAAGTATTAAAACTCTAGATTGTATTTCTGTGTTTCAATCTGATAAAAATAGAATTAAGGGAGCCAAGTGCTAGGGTTTATAAACATAATGGTGGGAATGAATTTTAAATGAACTATTGAGCATGTATGAGTCAAACTCAATCTATTTCAAGAATTGATTGTGAAATTTTAGTGTTGGAGATAGAAAAAATAATAAACCTTGTTCTTACCATGGCCTAATTAGCCCTAATTACCGACTGAAACAACAAGATTTGAAGTATAAGTTGTGAATGACTTAATACCCAATGTTGGATATATTTTTGGTAAGCATAAAAGGTATTCAAATGTATGGTTTGTTTAGGGTTTTGATGTACAGTTTGGGACAAAGTTCTGACTGATAAAGTTAGAAGACCTACAAGCTTTGCACTCAGTTTATGAAGGAAGTGCAACCCAAACATGTGGCCAGTATTTTTGGGGGTTTGTGAAGAGTCTACATTTTATGTGGAAACCTAATGAAGATGTGTTAAGTTGAGAACTAGTTATTTGTTCCTTGAAGAGTTTGATTGGGGTTTTGTGATCAAAAAGTGTCTTTTTGATCCATTGAAGGACAATCATAAAGAATTAATGGAATATGAAGTGGAAAACTCTGTGTTTATTGTTTTGGGTTGAATTAAGGATGATTAAGGTGTCTAGGAGATCTCTTAAGAATTTTGGAACTCTAAAGCAAAGTTGAGTGTTTTTTGCTGAGTTTTGTGAAGGGAAATATAGTTTAATAAGTGTGTTAAAAGACGAGAACTTCAAGGCTGCTTTTGACTTGTCAAGTAAGATTGTGTGAGTTTGTTTTCTTCCTCTAACTTTGGATGACATGTTATGATTATGATACTATGGTGAATACTAACACTTGTGAATGCAGTGAAATCAATCTCTGACAAAGATCAAATATCAAAATGAATCCTATAAAGAGAAGATGTAACAAAAATATGATATGCAAAATCAATGATGCAAAAAAAAAAGACATGTTACTTTGAAGAAGAATCTTAGCAAGTGGATATCACTTGTCATTTTCCTATCTTGCATGCACACAACACACATGCAAACACAAAAACAAGGAAAGTTGTGTCTAAACCCAAGCTAATCTAAGCACATTAAGATATAGGCCTTCATTGAGTAAATGAGAGATAACATAAAGTCAAACTTGTTAATGAAGAAACTCATGCTATGACTAAAGTTGATCTAAGCATATTAATATATGCTTTCATCATGAAAATAAGATAGAAAAGAAAGTTAAAAATGAAAATAAAGAAACCCATGCTATGACCCAAGCTACTCTAAGCATAATCAGTCATAAAGAAAATAGAAGAGAAAAGATAAGACCAAGAAAGAAAAAAATTATACACTGAAAACAAAATCAGCAACCAACATATCTCTTGTCAAAATTATAAGCTCACATTGATAAGATAAGGCCCATGTTGGCCCACATTTGTTGTTGCACCAAAATATCGACTTGTTAATGCCTAATACAACTACCAAAGTTAACGGATCCACGGGAGGTAGTTAGTCCATGTCGTGAATCCCAAGGGGAGTGGTTACCATCTTCCAACAAACTCCCCCTCAACGTTACCCGAGGGGATTCAAACCTGACACCTTTGGCTCTAATACCAAGTGTTGGTCCATAGTTGTTGTTGCACCAAAAGATTGACATGTTAATGCCTGATACAACTACCAGAGTTAGTGGATCCACGGGAGGCAGTTAGTCCATGTCACGAATCTTGAGGGGAGTGCTAACCATCTTCCAACAGCCCATTGTAGGAAGGATGCATTTGTTGTGAATTTGGATTTTGTTTGAAAATTCCCATCATGGAAAGATAATTTTATTAGGGCATGAATTTTTTTTATAGTGATACCAAAAGATAGGAAACAAACTATTCAAGAAAAAAAATCAACTCAGCAATTGGTGTTTGATTTGTTGATGACTTCCGTTAAAGACCAATATTTTTAAGATTTTCACATGATCTTAGAATACAAGAATCCATTCCAAAATCAAGGTCAAGGTACAAGGTGCCCCCAACTAGAAAAACAAAGACCAAAATGGATGAAAGACATGAAAATAATAGATCTGAGCAACCAAGCCATGGAGGACAAGAAAAGAACATGAAAATGGTTTATGATAGGTGAATGAGATGTAAATAGGTGGATGAAATGGAATGCAACCATGAAACTACTATGTACAAACTACTAGGATACCCCGAGGTTCAATCATAAAACTTCTTAAGATGAATATTGTTAATAGGCTCTTCCAAAGGTTCTTTGGGTGTAACACATTTTTAAGATCTAGAAAAATAGTTTTCTATAATGATATAATGTCCCAAAAAAATAGGTTCAAACTTTCCTTTCTTGTCTCTATCTTGTTGATTCTTTTGATTTTTTTATAGGACCAATTCTCCAATTTTAAACCACTAGATTTTAATCTTTTTATTATAACTACAAATAAGTTAGTTTTGATAAGCTTGTAAGTGATTTAATGCATTAAGAAGAAATTCATCCAATAACTCAAGCTGATGGAGTCTAGGTACTTGATATTTTTCATTGTCAATGACATTATTTAAAGACACACTTAAGGAGGGGAGCTCAACCTCAATAGAACAAATGGGTTTGGTTCTAAAGACTAGGGACTATGGAGTGTCTCATGTAGGTGTGAAAATACTACTGATATAATCCCATAAAGTAGGATTAAAATGCAAATTCCAATCATGAACAAAATTATTGGCAATTTTATTAATAATTTTTAATATGGTTTTGTTGGAGACCTCAGCTTGACCATCACCTTCTAGATAATAAGGAGTCAAAAAGAGATGTTTGATATGGAATTGATAATAAAATCATGAACATCTTGATTTTTAAAAGGTTTTCCATTGTCTATAATGACTATTGGAAATATGAGCATGATGGTTTATGGTGTTGTCTTTGATGTCAATCCATTGTAGAGCTGATAGTGTATTAGTTTGTCTATAGGCTGAAGAATATTGACAAAATCCAAAACTAAGAGTGTATTTTCAATGTAATAGAGGAATAGTTTTGTGGTTCGTATTGTAGTATCTTGTCATGTGGTTTTGAGATGATAATGGTACATATTGAAGGAGTCCATATCCAAATTTTTAGGGTTTATGGTCTTCCACAACAAAATGTATTAATGATAGAGTATACATCTAAGTAGATATAGATTTATAGTTGTAAAGTTCATATTGGAATACTCTACATTCCACCATGGATGATGATTATGTTTTTCAGATTTCAAGAAGTGCTTGAATATGTTAGATGTGTGTGCATTTTGAGTTTCAAGTGGTTTGGTGGTCTACATTCCAAGTTATGGATGAATAATTGGTTCATTTAGTTATTGCTTCACCAATTTTGTTGTGCAATGTTGAACTAAGATTTTTGGGGTCGTGTGGGACTAAATTGACTATGGAGTAGATTCATAGGAGTATCTATAGGTCGTACCAACCTATCTTGGTGAATAACATGCTTTAGTTACTTCTGTAGGGCATGTATGATGGATTTTTGAGCTGACAGATTATGAGGTCATATGTTTCATCCAATTAGGTTGAATGAATTGATGGTATGGCTAATTATGGAATATATATATATATATAAGGATAATTCATTATTGAAATGATGAAGAGAGATGTACAAAATGTGATAGTGGTAGTCTTGTGATAGTGAATAATGAAGTGTGTAAAGTTAGTTTTTTGAGTTGAGCATGGAATTGTAGCTTCAAAATATAACAAATGCATTGTAAGTAGTTCAAAATCTACCAATGAGCCATCATTTTGTATGCCCATTAGTAATTTTAGAAGAAGTGATCTACCTTGGATAGTGATCCTTTCTCTTTTCTTGATAGTGAGTCCTTGGACAATGAGTCCCTTAAACAATAACCTATTGTAACTGATTATGATATATAGTGAGATAATCCTCACCATTGTTCTTCTCTTTCAAGGGTTTTCCATGTAAATCTAGTGTTCTTCTATTGATTTTTGTGGTGCATGCTTTAATTTTTCTTTCCACTTCTGCAAGTTTAATGAAATGCTTTATAGTGCAATTTTAAGTTAATGAATTTTAGGGAATACTAATTCACCAGGGCTCCTCTCCATATTTTGGGGGTTCAACAATTGGTATCAGTGCAAATTTCCTTAAATTTTCTTTAAAATAGTGGTAGGTCTTGGAGGTTGAACATATGGAAACTAGGAATTAACCTATCTCTCCAGAAAAATATATAATGGAAGGATTTACTAAAGAAGACTATGAAGTTGATATGGAAGGATAACTCAGATCTACTCTTGATGACCTAGATAGAGAAGAATATGAGAATAGAGATCTAAAAGAAAATATTAAGGAAGAAGATGATTGTATCAATAAGTTTATGAATCAAATGAGGAAGGTAAAGATCAAATCAAGGAAAAAAATGAGAAACTTAAATAATCAAATGAGAAAATCATAAATCTGAAAGTATGAGTTGAAGAAGGAAAAATATTTGAAGGCTACTTGAATGCCAAATTGAAAGACAAGTCTACAAAATTCTCAAAACTTGAAGAAGAGATTTTTTCTTTGAGGAAATATTTGGAGAAAGAAAAGATTCAAGAAGACAAATTCAAGAAGAGCTCCACCTTGCTTGATGATATGCTTTCTAGTAAAAATGTTTGTAAGGAAAAAGAAGGGTTAGGGTATGAGAAAGGAGAAAGATAAGAGGAAAATTAGACCCCAAACAATATTGAAAAGGAGAATAATGAAAAAAAGGGAGATTGGAGATAAGAAGAGAAATACCAAACATATCCAAAACCAAAAGAAATATTTCAAGAGACTATTGGCATATAGTTGTCATTGATGTCAAAAGGAGATCAGAGATGGGTTGGCATAATGGTGTCATTGAATTCAAAAGAATATTTACACAATATCATATAGAAGAGGTGTAAAATACTTAGTAATATTTGTACAAAGCTAGTAGGCTTCGTACTTCGAGCTTATCACATATCAAATACCTTGAAAAATACTTAGAAGCTTTGAAGATAATCAAAAATTTGTTGTCAAGCTTATCGATTACCAAATGCATTTGAAAATACTTAGAAATTTTGAAGGGATTTAGCATTGAAACTTCAGGAGAATTGCTTACCTTTGTATTTGAAGGAAGGAGTATGGAGGGTCTTCGAACCTTGACGTGGTGTCGAGCATTGCAAGTTAGAGGTATGGCTTGAAATTTATAGAATGGAAGGTAAGTAGTATGGATTATGAAAGATTCCTAATCCCCAACAGTTGATAGAAGGATAGTGATGTGTGAAGACTTAGAATTTTTCATGAAAATGGAAATTTCAGGTAATCCACATGAGCAAGGAATTAGTGAAAAAACTAGTGACTTCAGTTAGTCCATGTGATCAAGGAATCCCTGAGAATAATGATTTCAGAGAATCTACACTCCCTTTGAATTTGTGAAAGAGAAAAATTCACAATGAAGAAAGAAGAGCAAGCTTCGAGAAATGTGGAATGGCATGGAAACTATGATAGTGGCGTATAAGGATGAATAAGAAGCTAACATGTGGCACTTTTTCATTAGTTGATTTCACATCTTCATTGTTAATCAATGTGATTTTTGGTTAATTATTTTAAAATGATTTAAAATATGATAAAACCCTAATCAAATAATGTTGATAAAAAATGAGTTTGAAGGATGGCACATATGCACAATTCAAGTGCATGATTTTTTATGTCAACACAATTGAATGGCACTAATTCACAAGTCAACAATCAAAGGATGAAATTGATTCAAATATAAGGATGGATGAATGAATATTTGTGCACTGATGACCAAGTAACTTTCCAGCAAATATTTCATTGCTTATTGGTTAAAATGGTGGTACTAAAGAAAGGAAAACCATAGATATTGTATATGGATCCATTGCACAAAAAAATGACAAAACAACATGCAAACCCTAGGTTTATTTTAATGAAGAATGAAATGTATGTTCAATCTAGACAAGGGTTTGTATGTTTGAGATAGCTTGATGGTGAAAGTAGAGAATTTTATAAAAGAGCATACCAAAAATGAAAATTGTTGGTTTTCTGAAAGAGGGTTATAGAGTTAGAGAGTGAAGTGGGTAAGTGAGTTGCTAAGTCAGTTTGATAGAAATTTGAATGAATATTTGAAGCTAACCACAGTTGAAGGAGTGTGAGCAGAGAAAGATAAGTGTACTACAAAAATATGTATTGAATGTATTGATGCATTATTAGGTTATGTAGATCCAATTTAATGCAGGAAAATCCTCGGTTCTTTGCAATCCTGCATCAACCAAAAATGTTTTTATTCCAGTTTTTGTTCTTGTTCAGTTCTTGTTAAGTTCAAGTTGGTGGATTCACCATATTCGCTCACCAGACCATGTGGATCTATGTTTTCATTGTGGACATGTTCATTTTCCTTATTCCAAGATTTATGTGCGATTGGATCTTTTTCTAGCAAGTTATCACTCCTGGATTGAGTGATCGTTTCTTGAACAAGCACCAGAATAGTTTCAAGCCTAACAACTAGTTTGATCTCTTGTGGATCTTCCCTATAACTTGTGGATCCTTACGGTGTGTTCTGAATTGTTTCGTGGAGTGTCCCCGACCTTAATTATTGGTCCACACTTCATCCTATGCACCTATCGAGGAGAAATTCAAATTTAAGGCCAACGTATTTCATGCACATGTTACATTTCCTTCATTGGGGATTGTAATGATCTTTGACTGATGCGAAAGATTCTAGATCTTCGAATCTGATATAAATCATTGTAATAAATCATTAGAAAATTAAGTAGATTAATGTATATTTGATATTTTAGATTTCAGCTCGCATTAAGGAGCATATAGGAATATTGTACTTTGAGCATGTTGTATCAAGCCTATGAGTCAAATCTGTGAGCCCGGATGTTGTCAGCTGATTGTAACTAAAATTTTTTATAATAAGAATGTTTGAATCTTCATTTTCCTCCATATTCTATGTGGCTTCTATTGTTTAACTCTTGCTGCATGGGGTGATCCCACAATAGTGGTTTACAATTTTTGGCCAAACTGGACACTGAAATTATTATTTTTAACTAAATTTTCACATTTGGGCACCTATAGTGGCTAAACCGTGAGGAATTTGAAGATGATGCAAACTAGAGTCTTGTCACATTTTTTTTGTAGATTTTAAAAATAATTTTTTCAAATTTTTTTGGAATCAGACTATACTTCTTTTTCCATTTGCCACGAAATCTTTTTTTTTCTTCAGAAAACAACATTTTTAAAAAGTGACGTGCATCATATAACGCATAAATTTTTTTCCATGAAGGGTAAAATTATAATTCTTTTGAATTTAGATTTGTAACTCTGATATCTAGTGCTTCCACTTGTTTAGATAGTTTTTTATTGAATATTTTTTCTTTAATCAGGTTTTGAAGTGAAACCAATTACAATTCAAACATAGCACAACCGTATAATGGGTAACTTTTTTTTGTATATGTCAAAATTCAATTTATTTTTTTTGTTGGATCAAGGACTTGAATATCTAGTGCACTCATATTTTAAATTTTTTTTTGATAATCTGCTATTTTTCCACATGTGTAGAACAAAGACCTTAATTTTTGATGAAAAACCTATGTTTAATAAAACTAAAAAAAAACATAATAAAACAAAAACATATTAAAATTATATTTGTTGGATAGCTCGTTCTGAGGACTACTTGATTCTAGTTGGGTTTGTAAAGATTCCTTCATTTTCATCCTCAACCCAAGCTTCGAAGTGCCAAAATTTAGGTTTTTTTGTGTCTCAGGGGGGATGAGGGATAAGGGGGTTTGTACGAACCCATAGGGGTTCGAGTGAACCCATTCAAAGGGGTTCACTCGAACCCCTTTCCAATGCATTTTTTTTTTTTCTAGCGGCCAAATTTAAAGGGGTTTGCTCAAACCCTTGTTCGACTAAACCCCTTATAGGTTTGGTTGAACTAGTAGGTTCGTATGAACCCCCAAAATCACTTTTTTTTTCCCTTGGGGTCATTTTTTGTGATTTTTCCTTCCTCACTTGAATTGTAAACCACTATTGTGGCTTCACCCCATGGTCTAGAATATTCTCTTGAGGACCCTCCTACCTTGACTACACTAGATTGGTATCTGGACTAAGGATTTGACCTGTAGCTATAGAGGACTTGTGCAAAGATGGCAGCAAGAAGAAATGGTAGAGGAAATGGAGCATGTGGAAATGCAGACCCATCTATGATGGAGATGTTGAGAGGATTTCTTCTAGATTAGAAGTAGTCAAAATGGATGAGAGGAGAAGTCGATCAGTTGATGATGTGAGTGATAAAGAGGTAGAAAAATAGGAAGAAAGGGAAAGAGAAAATCAACCTGGCCTGGATGAGGGAGAAGAGAGGTTCATAAGAACCCTAACTTGAGAAAATACTAAACCACATTTCAATCCACTAGATTATAGTGGTAAGCTGGATTTAGATGAATTGCTTGATTGGATAATGGAGATGGAGAAGTATTTTGATTTTGAAGGTACCACTAAAGATAAGAAGGTGAATTTTTTTTGTACAAAGTTGAGAGGACCTGCATCCCTTTGGTGGGAACATTTGCAGATAGATAGGAAAAGAAGAGGAAACAATAAGATAAAATCATGGGATTGGATGGTGAATAAGTTAAAGAAGAAGTTTATGTTTGCAGATTATCAGATTAGTTTGTTTTGGAAGTTGTAGAATTTGAAGTAGGAGTCAAGTGTGACAGACTATACTAGGGAGTTCTACAAGTTGAATATCAAATATGGGCATTCGAAGGATGAGATCAAGAAAGTAGCTAGATATGTGAATGGATTGAGGTCATCTATATAGGATGAGATCAATTTGATCAAGTTGCAGAGTGTGGAAGATGCATATCAATGTGCCCTAAAAGTAGAAGAGAAGTTAAATAAAAGACATGAGTAGAGACAGAGAAGACGAGGTGGAAGATCTTAGAGAGGAATAATTTTTATTGGAGGAGGAAGAGGATCTTTTGTAGATTAGAATAGAGATAAGGAAGTCAGTAAGAATGATAATTCATATTGTAGAGATGATGGAAACTCTGACCAGAGAGGAGGATATGGTGGTTACTAGAATGAGAGTTATAGAAAAGATGATAGAGGATAAGATAAAAATTATTCAGGGGAACTTGTTTTAAATGTGGTCGAGAAGGACATAGAGCATTTGAATGTAATCAGGGAGAGACAAGCAAAAAGAAAAAGAACAGTAAAATAAAAACCTTTACTGAGAAGGATCATGTCAGATCATCTAATAAAGTGGAAGATGGAGAAGTGTTGGTGAACAAAAGAGTATTGTGTCAAAGTGAGATGGAGTAGGAACCATTACAGAGAAATAATTTGTTTCAGACTAGATGCAAGGTAGCTAGTAAATGTTGCAGAGTGATTATTGATAGTGGAAGCTCAGAGAACTTGGTTTCTAAAGAAATGGTGACCAAATTGAAGCTAGAAAGATTGAAACACCTGAAGCCCTATCAGATAACATGGATTCAAGATGAGCATAAGATTCTGGTTTTTGAACAATGTTTGTTGAATTGAAGATAGGAAATTATCATGATGAAGTTTTGTGTGATATCATGCCTATGGATGTATGCCATGTTTTGTTGGGAAGGCCTTGGAAATATGATAGAGAGGATATTCATGATGGAAAGAAGAACACATATACCATTATTACTAATGGGATGGAGTAGACTTTGTTGCCATTGGAGGATGTTCCTAAAGTTGAGGTTTGTACGAATGATAGATTTTGTTTGGTTGATGGAAGGATATTTTTGGATGGATTGAGACATGAGAACATGTGCTATGCCTTGGTTCCTAAGAAGGATGAAGACTTGAAGCATGTAGAAGAACAACCAAAGGAGATAAAGGAGTTGCTGGAAGGATATAAAGATCTCATTTTAGATAATGTACCTGATGGATTTCCACCTGTGAGGAGTATTACTCATTGTATGGATATGATTCTTAGAGCTAGTTTACCTAATAAGGCAACACATTAGATGACACCGATAGAGAATGAGGATTTGAATAGACAAGTGCAAGAGTTGTTGGGGAAGGGTTTGATTAGAGAAAGCTTAAGTCCTTGTGCAGTACCTAATGTGCTAGCACCTAAGAATGATGGAGAATGGAGGATGTGTATAGACTCTAGAGCCATAAACAAAATCATAGTGAAGTATAGATTTCCTTTTCCCTAGATGGATGACATTATGGATTGTTTGAGTGGAGCTAAATACTTTACAAAGATATATTTGAAGAGTGGATATCATCATATCAGTATCAAAGAAGGGGATGAGTGGAAAACAACATTCAAGAAAAATGAAGGATTGTATGAGTAGTTGGTGATGCCTTTTGGACTAAAAAATGCATAGAGTACTTTCATGAGGATGATGAATGAGGTATTGAAGAAGTTCTTGGGAAAGTTTGTGATTGTTTATTTGTATGACATCTTGATTTTTAGTAAGACTAGAGAAGAACATTTTTTTCATATAAGACAAGTTTTACAGAGGTTGAGAGAAGAGCAGTTGTTGATAAACATTAAGAAGTGTAGTTTCATAAAGGAAGAGTTGTTATATCTAGGATTTTTGATATTTTTGGATGGATTGAAGATGGGTCTTGAGAACGTAAGAGCAATTTTTGAATGGACTACATTGGAAAGAATTGGAGAGGTAAGATAATTTCATGGATTGGCTAGTTTCTACAAGAAGTTCATTAGGAATTTCAGTTCTATTTGCAGTCCTATGACATAAACAATGAGAGGAGATAAGAGGGATTTTAGGTGGATGTCTGGAGCATACTAGAGTTTTGAATTGTTGAAATAGAAGGTGACTCAGTAGTTTGTGTTGTCTTTACTAGACTTTAATAAGGTATTTCTAGGTAGATTATGATGCAAGTGGAAATGCAATTGGAGCAGTATTGAGCCAAGAAGAGAGACACATAGTGTATTTCAGTGAGAAATTAAATTATGCTAGGAGAAGGTATTTAGTGTATGACCAAGATTTTTATTCCATAGTTCAAGCCTTGAAGAAGTGGATACATTACTTGTTGCCTAAAGAGTTTGTGTTGTATACATATCATCAGGCATTGCAGTATTTGAACAGTCAAGGTAAGTTGAATTAGAGACACATGAGATGGGTCAAATTATTATAGAGTTATAATTTTTTTTTGGAACATAGGAGTGGATAGTCAAATAGAGTGGTTGATTCCTTGAGTAGGAGAAGGAATTTACTGGTAGAGATGAGAGTGGAGGTATTAGGATTTGATGAATTGAAGAAATTTTATGAGGAATACCCAAATTTTGCATAACCTTGGAGAGCTTGTAAAGAACCAATCTTGGAGGATAGGAGTTAGTGGTTGGATTATTTCATTTAGGAGGATATGTTGTTTAGAGGGAATCAGTTGTGTATACCCCATATTTCAATGAGGGATAGCTTGGTGAAAGAAAAACATAATGGAGGATTGGCAGGACACTTTGGAATTGATAAGACAGTAGTATTGGTAAGTGAGAATTATTTTTGGCCACAAATTCATAAGGATGCTAAAAAATTTGTGCAAAGTTGTAGAGTTTTTCAAGTTGCAAAAGGGAGTAGCTAGAATGTTGGATTGTATAAGCCTTTGACAGTTTCAGAGAGACCTTGGGAGGATATCAACATGGATTTCATACTTGGCTTACCAAAGACACAAAGAGGTAATGATTCTATATTTGTGGTGGTGGATATATTTTCTAAAATGGGACATTTCATACCTTGTAAGAAGACAATAGATGTAGTACATGTAGCAGACTTATTTTTCAAGGAAGTGGTTAGATTGCATGGATTACCTAGGAGTATTGTTTCAGAAAGAGATACAAATTTTGCTGGTTTCTTTTGGATGACACTTTGGAAGAAGTTAAAGACATATTTATAGTTCAGTTCTACTTTTCACCCATATACTGATGGAAAAACAGAGGTAGTAAATAGGATTTTGGGGAATTTTCTGAGATGTTTGGTTGGAGAGAAGACTAGAAGTTGGGATTTAGTCCTTGCACAAGTGGAGTTTTCTTACAATAATTCAGTGAATAGGAGTACCAAAATGACACCTTTTGAGATTGTTACTGGAGTTCATCCTAGAGGTATATCAGAGTTGTGAGACATCAATAATGAAGATAAAAGAAGTGCAAAAGTAGAGGAATTTGCAGAACATATGAAGAAAGTGCATTCTCAAGTAAAGCAGCAATTGGAAGATATGAACCAAAAGTATAATGAGCAAGAAGATGAAGAGAGGAGACATAAGGAGTTCAAAGTTGGAGATGAAGTGACGGTGTATTTGAGGAAGGAAATATTTCTAGTTGGAACATACAATAAGCTCAAGATGAGGAAGTTTGGACCTTGTAATATTTTGAAGAAATTTGATTCAAGAAATGCATATAAAGTAGAGTTATCATATGGCATGGGTATATCACCTATATTCAACATTGTAGATCTACATCAGTACCATGAAGTAGAATTAAAAGAAGATAATAAAGCAAGATTGGAGAAAAAATTTCATAAACAATAATCAGATGAGATAGAAGAGATTTTGTATATCATAGATGGGGTGAAAACACGTGGAAGATAGTACAAAGAATACCTTGTGAAGTGAAAAGGCAGACTAGTAGAGGATTCTTCTTGGATTTCTCAGGATGAGGTAAACCATATTAGTTTTCCTTTATCCCTAGCAAAGTGAGAGACTCACTTTTTAAATAAACCCAGATGTTTGATGTAGGACAATCCTTGGTTCTTTGCAATCTTGCATCAACCAAAAATATTTTCATTCTATTTTTTGTTCTTGTTTAGTTCAAGTTGGCGGATTCACCATATTTCCTCACCAGACCTTACGGATCTATGTTTTCATCGTGTACATGTTCATTTTCCTTATTCCAAGATTTCTTCTCAATTAGATATTTTTCCAGAAAGTTATTGCTCTTAGATTAAGTGATAGTTTCTTGAACTGACACCATAATATTTTCAAGCCTAATGGATAGTTTGATCTCTTGTGGATCTTTCCTGTAACTTGCAGATCCTTATGGTGTGTTCTGAGTTATTTCATGGAGTTTCCTTGACCTTAATTATTGGTCCACACTTCATCCTATGCACCTATCGAGGGGAAATTCAAATTTAAGCCTGACCTATTCCATGCACACATTACATTTCCTTCATTGAGGATTGTAATGATCTTTGGCTGACGTGGAAGATTCTAGATCTTTGAATGAGATATAAATCATTGTAATAGATCATTATAAAAGTAAGTAGATTAATGTAGATTTGATATGTAAAATTTCAGCTCGCATTAAGGAGCATATAAGAATATTGTATTTTGAGCATGTTGTATCAGGCCTATGAGCCAAATCTATGAGACCTGATGTTGTCGGCTAATTGTAATTGAAATTTATAATAACAAGAATGTTTGAATATGCATTTTCCTCCATATTCTGTGTGGCTTATGTTGTGTAACTCTTGTTGCATGGTTCGAACTGTTCTCTTGAGGACCCTCCTACCATAACTGTACCACAATTTTATGCATTTATGAACTTTTAATATTGTAGAGGTTGTTGCCTCATTTGTATTGAGCTGGTGCTCAGAGTAGGGGATTTTTGTCTCCTTAGGGTTGGTGCCCTTAAAAATTGTAGCAAAATATTTATTTGTGATGCTGGATTTGAGCAGTAAACTCAAGCAACTTTTATAACTATGGTTTTTCCCATCTTGGGTTTTCCAAATACATCTGGTGTTTTGTGATCTTGTATCTACATTTTTTTGTCATATCATTTCATGTTTTAATCTACACATTCATATTTAATGGTTGTGTTTGCACTGAGGATAAGAAGACTAAAATTTTAATATCTACTGATTCACCCCCCTCTTAGTAGATTGTTGTTGTGTGCAGGTGAATTTCTAGTCCATAGATGCTAAAAAAATAAGAAATGCAAAACAATAAAGTCACTAACAACACCTCAGGATAAGCCTAGTTTAATTCAAACAAAATATTAAATAAAATAATATTTTTTACCTTGATTGAATTGTTCCTTTGGTTGGCCCTTTGATGGTTGATTTGTGTGCTCCTTGGCTTACAAAATGGTATAAAACCTAGTGCAAAATGAAGCTAATGAGATGAGGAGTGCAATGATGGAAATGGGTAATGGATTTGATGCAAAATGGATGCTCAATGTGAGTGCAACAATAGAGGTTGGTTGGCTTGGTTTGAGTGCTCTAGTTTTGGCTAAGTTGGATTGATTGAATGCATGATTAAAATGAGGTCAAATCCACCAATTTTAGGGGAAGTGCCTCTAAATAGATGGATGGTTGAGATTCATCCTTGGAGAGAATATCAAGGGCTAATATGGACTTGGGCCTCACAAGCCATCACGTGAGGACATGTGGATGGTGAGGTGGCCAAGGGAGTGTGAGTTGGGGATGAGGCGGTGATGGAATGGAGGTACTTGAAAGTACCTTGAGAATGGACAAGATATCCTCATAAAGGAGGTTCTTATCCATATGTACCTTGAGAGGAAAAGTGAGGAATTAAAAATTCCTCACAAATCCTCATGGGGATTGATAAAGGAATTAAAAATTCCTTATGGGGAATTTTGAGGAATTAAAAATTCCTCACAATTCATGGGGACAATACATTTGAATTTTAAATTCAAAGGGGGAAGAGGGTGGATTCTTTAAAAGGAGAAATTATTTAATGATATTTGACTAAGGACATATGCCATAAATGGTATGAGGATTAGGTTAGGATAAATAAATGATTATGGTTGTGCAAATACATGATTAGATGGGCTAATGAGGGGACTAGAGGAAAGTGGCAAATTATGGAGGATGTGACCCTAATGATGCTTAGGGATGTGCACACCCTAATCAAAAATTAATTAGGTTAATCTGGATTAAAAGGGGATTATGGAGGATGTTGACATGAGGAGAGAGAAAAGATGAATTAAAAATTGATTTAATTCATTTGGACAAAGTGACTAAATTAAATAAATTAGACTATTTATTTAATTTAGAGAGGAATGAGGTAAGGTGTTCAATTAATTAATCAAATACCTTAGGAGACATTAGGCTAGGGTGAATTATTAACTAAATAACAAATTATTTAATTAATATGGTTTCAGGATGCGGGATAGAGGAATGCAAGGGTGAATTTGACCATATGGGAGTGGTCGAATTTAGGTGCCTACATTTTTTCCCTCTTCAAAAGATCATTAGAATAACAATGTTTTGAAGAGAAATAAATTATAGATGACTCAATAGAAGAATAGGACCTTAAGTGATGCCTCAGTACGGCATGAAAATGGATAGGAGAAAAGAATGCTATAATATGGTAGGGTATGCCCCCTCGAGAGGGCAGATGGGGAAGAAAAGGGACCCCAGGTGACTTCATGATATGGAGAAATGAAGGGTACCACACGATAGAGGATGAAAAACCATGTAAAATGACTTTTGAATGGAGGAAAATGGACACACGGGTTGCAAATGGTAGGCTGCAGAAGAAAAGGGGTAAATAGATTAAAAAAGGTTAAATAAAGGGTAAAAAGTACCCAAAAAGTATAAGGCTAAATAGGGTCAAAAATGAAAAATTATAAATAGTAAATTTGAAAATTCACTATTCACCTTACTTTCATTTGCACACTTGTCATCGCGAGATTGAGCAAGTGAGAGAGAGTGCTGACTTAATGAGTGACATGGATGATGACGAGATGATCCATCGGGGAGATGAGGTCCATGAGTACTATCAGCGACAAGCAGTACCCTACCATGTAGGACTAAAAAACAAGCTTTGTGATTTGGTTTAAATTTTTAGCACATGTTTTTATTTTGGGTCAAGTAGTTAGGTCGAACAGGCTCACCACGGAAGGGCTGATTCTCCCTTCTAGGGTAACACATTCACCTATCCAATGAGGTGGCAAGGGAAGGGGCAAAAGTGTGTCCACAGGGGCAGGTACACCATGGGAGGGGCGATTTTGAAATTACCTCTCCCTAGAACGAGCGATCCTGCACACACAATGTTGTACAAGATGGGGATTATGTGATTGCATAATTATCTAACTGGTAAAAGGGTAGGCACATCACCAAATAGGGGTGAATGTATCCAAGATGGGCAATTGGGAAATCACCCCTTGGGAGAAAGGGAAAGCGCGAGTTCGCCCAAAAAGGAAAGGGGTAGATGTGAGTCTTTCCATTGATGGAAAAGGTGAATGAGAATTCACCACTTTGAGAAGAAGAATTATAGGGGTGAGTGTGTACTTTCCCATGGGGAAAAGGGGTGAATGCAATTTTTTCTCTAGGATAGGAAGGATGAATATGTGCCTAGACGAGTAAGAGGTGGATGCACTTGTGGAATAGGAAAATTCATCAAAAGGGAGACATAAGGGAAAATGCTTAACTTGAATGGGTGAACTCACAGAAAAGGAAGAAAAGGAATATTCGCCCTACATAGTGGTGAATCCGCCAAACTAGGGAAGGGATGCAAAGAAAAATATAGAAATGAAATGTGAGAAAGGACTGACATAATGGTTGATGTGGATGTAGAGTTTTGAGACTTTGAAGATGTAGGAGAGACACTTGACCATATTGGAGGTGACTCAGGAGGCCATGACACCAAAGGATCATGCAACATTAGAGCAGGTAAGCTTGCTCCACATGTTGGGATATCCCAACATTTGGGATCATAGACCTTTATTAACAACACTGATGGAGTGATGGAGCTCTCAGACATCAACCTTCCACCTCCCCATAGGGGAGATGACAGTGACATTAGAGGATGTATGTTGGATCCTCAAACTTCCCATTAGGGGACATGTGGTCAACACGATGCCTAGCCCAATGGTGGAGAGGATCTTGCTTGTAGTTTTTGGACCTATAGACCTTCCCATCTGAGGGAAGGAGTTAGACATAGATGTGTGCTTGGTGGTAGTCACAACACCCTTGCCTTTATGTCTTTGTGGATTGATAAGTAGGATTCTCCTCCTAGATAGGAGTGGTTGGTTCTTTAGCCTCAAGATGATTCAGGTTCTTAGACACATCGTGGAGAGGAGAGACAATTTTTTTGCATGGGGACCATGTGTACTCTTGCAGCTATACCGTGATATGCATGTGGTTTATTATAGGCAAGAACTAAGTGTGACACATGTCACACTACTATAGGTATGGGTCTAGGAGCACATTAGAGTTGCATGGATAGACATTATTGTGGTGGGAGCTAGATATGATACTCTCTTAGTGGCTTATTGGTGGGGTAGGGAGAATGGATGGATGCTCCACTACAATGAGGTAGGGAGCCTAGAGTTTTGGCAGTGATTGATAGATGGATTGAGAGATGAGGATATTATCTAGAGGCCTTATATGGAGCCATAGTTTCAAGGTTGGCAAGAGGAGGACAAGCTATACAAGGCCTATTTGTACTCCTAATGCTATTTGATAGGGAGAGATCCCTTTATCATAGAGTTGCATAGGTCAGATAGGGTCACCCGATAGTATGGGATACAATAGGACATCCCTCAGGGCCTTAGATGTTTTTGAGGATCATCAAGGAGTTAGGATTTATATGAGGACAAAGGATACTAAAAAAGTATGTCTAAAATATGTGGGAGGAGCTCCGTATTATAATGTGGCCATGGAGAGGAGGCCCTAACAATGCAGGCACCACAATCAGATATGTTGCATGGTGGGTTGAGCATATGCTCGTGAGGATCATGATAGTGGATCTGATTGTACCGGTTGTTAGCTTCGGTGAGGAGGATGAGTAGATGAGATCACAAAGGAGGAGGGATGGTAGGCATAGAGTGAGCCAGAGGAAGAATTGGAGGAGGTAGTGCCTGATGTGGAGATGCCAGAGGTGGGAGGAGCAGAGTAGGAAATGGAGGTAGATTCCCTTGCAGTGGAGGAGAGAGATACAATTCTATATCAAGCATCTGCACTAGAGGATCTAGCAATGAGACTGAAAAGAGCCTCAGCTTGATTGGAGATATTGGAGCAGAGATTGAGACAGATAGAGCCTGAGAGGGATTGGCTCTAGGCAGAGAGGGAGAGACTGCAGGCTGAGGTGTAGGGGCTACATGATTCAGCTAAGGCCATGAGGCAAGATAGGGACAAAAAGCTTTCCAGGATGGAATCAAAGTTGGTGGAGCACCCATAGATATTACAGAGTTTTTTGGATGTAGCTAGAGGAGAGAGAGATGAGGCCTTAGGCATGGCGAAGGTGGTGGTGGTTCTGAGGGATATTGCCATGATGAGAGTAGAGGTATCAAAGGGGGAGGTAGCAACACTGTAGGGTGAGAGAGATGAGGTCAAGAAGAGGGTGGAGACAGTGGAGGCTCGAGCACAAATCTTCAAGGAAGAGAGGGATGAGGCAGTTAGGAGAGTTTCCTAGATGGAGGACTAGCTAGAGTCTATAATATTGGCACAAGAGGTTTGGGAGCTTGAGAGGAGGAGCCTACTAGGGTAGCAGAATAGATACTGCATAGAGAGAGAGAGAAATATAGGGCAGGGGCAGAAGGAGAGGCGAATACATAGATTGAGGTGGGGTATTATATGTGTGCATATTTTGGGGCAGTGTTTGATCCAGTGTAGAGAGTGACTCCATATGTCAAGGCAATTATGTTGAGGCCTGCAGGACCATCACAGTCAAGAGCCACCCATACCTGTGGATACAATGACTATAGAGAGACCCCTCCTCATGGCCAAGGACCCAATTCAGACTCCCCGAAATGTTCTTATGTAGGGAGCAGTGGATAGATAGAGGAGAGATAGGTAGGATGCCCCAGTTTTGACAGGTGTAGGATAGATATTTCTACATGGAGGCAGAGATATACAAATTCTTTTATACAGATGATTTTTCAGATTCATTCATTCATTATTCTTTACTGATTTAGGACACCTTGATGTTTTAGATGTACTTATATGTGTTTTATTATTTTCCTACAAGTGTACCTTCATTTTCCAGACTTGATGGACTATGGACTATTATCATGGACAATTATGGACTTTTTATGATCTTTTATTATGGACTTTATGATGGATGATAGACCTTTTATTACAGACCTTAGATGGACTTTTGATGGGCACTATATTTTTGAGATTTATAGATATGATGCGATGGACATTGATGATGCTATGTGATGGTTATGTGATGTGGATATTTATTATTCGTATGTGTATGATTATGATTATGATGTCTTACTCCTATATTTACATGCATGATATGGATGATATGCATTATGTCTATCCATTTTTGATGTAGGATGTGATGTGGCATGATTTATAATTTTATGATGTATGCTATGGACATGATACTAATGATGTGTAATGTAGGTTGTAATGTGATTGCTATTTATGATGAATGTATATGAAATATGATGTGATTATTGTTGATGTATGGATTAATAATGATGCATGTATTATTGATTGTATTGTAATAGTCAATTATGTATGTATGATGTGACATGAAAATATGTAATGGATGTAGTATGTATATATAATAATGTTATGGATAGATGTGATAAATGTAATGTAACACAATACTTGTATTGAAATGAACCTAATGAGATGAACTAATATATATTTAGAATGACAACCCTAAACAACTTAAAATGATGATGAAAATGTACTTAAGATGCTTAGAATAACAAATTTATATTAATCTAAACAACTTAAGATGATATTGAAAATGATAATTCAATGAAATGAGATGAAAATAGATGAACTTAAGATGATAATGAAAATGATAATGAATAGGATAATGAAATAAAAATCTAGTGATAATGAAAGTGGATTATGGAATAAATTAATGCAATAAACAATAATCTAATCATGAAAGATAACAACATGATTAATGCAACCTAATGGGATGAAAATGAAATGGATAATTATACTAATAAATATGATAATGCAATGTGATAAAAATGAACCTAAAGGATAATGATGATGCATAGTGGGATGAATAGCAACGGGTGTGATAATGCACCTATCAAAACCATAGGAACCTTGATAGGAAGAACGAATGGCAGAAATAACATTTTAAGAACCAAAGATCAATAATCATAGCCTAGGAAAAAATGGCTAGGGGACGTTTTAGGACTAGAAAAATCTCACATTTTTCACAGGCGTCCACCCACTCACCCTTCACATATCATAGAAATTTTCCACACCTTAATTTTATGATCAATACAAATTGTTGAAATTTGTGACAAGATCCATATTATAACCCATGTTAACTAATGATCCCATAAATATGGCCTTTGACATATAAGGAACTCTCTCATCACAATTGACCACAAGCTTTGAAGAGCAATTGGTCCTAATTGGGAAGATCATGTCCATGTCTTTCCGATCAACAAGTTGTAGCCCTTCATTTGAACATTTTCTACATATCCAAAAGACATGAATCAAGTTACAATGATCAAAGACCTCAAACATAACATATGTGCTTAATTAGGAAGATAATGCCTATCATTTCACTGATGAAAACATCTTGACAAGAGTAAGATAATCAAAGAGAAGTTTTCAAATCATATCAAGCTTGTGAGTCACACCGATGGAAACCTTATCAGAAAGAAACATATATACTTTCACTGATGAAGCAAGAGAAAAAATGTATTAGGGAGACATGTACAATCAAAATAAGTCCCTTAGATCTCATTGACCATATGGGTTATGCCAATGAAGGAGGTTTTCGGGGAAAGTCTCACCGACCTATCCCAATGAATGAAATGGTAGAGAAAATTAATTGAAAAGACCAAGTACATCGGAAAGGCATTTTTGTTCTCTCAACAATGATACATGTCAGCCTGATGGTAACATGGAATGGTCACAATTTTTCAAAAAGACACTGGGTGATAATTAAAAGGATTTCTAATAGTCTAGACCACTGTGACACTGGGAAAACTTCATAATTTTCTCCCCAAAATAATAAACGTTGGAAAAGGGTAGTTGTATAATATTGGTAAGAGTATTAGGTGGCCTTCTAGACTAAGAATGAGAATCAAACAAACACTTCATATAGAAAGGACATTTAGTTATGTCTTGGCGATCAATTATGAATGTGTAAACAAAGGTGGTGCCAAATAAAGCACACAAATTGTCCTAATGTTAGAAGGGTTTCACCAATGTAATCTTCTTGTATCGCTTTGACATTTCAAAATTTGAAAAAACTATTGTACTAATTTCTAGTGGCAGACATTAATGGCTGCACAAATGAACCTCATCTAAATTTTGATTGAAAAGAGATTGAGCCAAAAGAATTTTCAAAAGTTGTAGTGGGAAGGAAGGGAGATCAAACGGGATGCAAGGAATTTAGTGCACCTAGAAATACAAAAGTAAGCATATTGAGTTTTCTTGAAATTGATAAGTTACAATTCAATTCTTCCATCTTGTAAAGAATCAAAATGGAAGTTTCAAGTTCTACAAGAATAAAAGGTAGGAAGCAACAGGGCAAAATTAGCCAATCCAAAAGTAGGAAACATAAAACTGAAACGGTCCTAGAATTAAAATGTAAATTCAACCAAGACCTCATTGATCAATTTCCTAGTTCAGGGCCAAAAATCCAGGAGGTCTACACATCTAATGGCTGATGTAGAAAAGTTAGAAGATAAATGTAAACATATAGGTGATGTGTGTACTCCTATTAGGGGATATGAATTGATCATATTTCATTATTGTCAGAGAAATAGATTTGAACTAGTGTGTAACTCCTAGAATTTCAATTGGGAAAAACTGGTTGTTCCCAATGTCTTTCTTAATGTAGAGCTCATTAAAATTTTAGCTAAACATTATAACCTAGACCTTAAATCCATTTAAAACACACAAGGAGGGCCTTTCATACATATATCCAAAAAATGCACTTGGGGAAGTTTTCAACCTAGATGATTCATGTGATGAGCCCATAGTGCATGAGGATTTAGAGGAGTACTAGAGAATGGATACTACTTACAAGTGATGAAGGCTATTGTTGCAAAGGCCTAGGAAAGATGGAGACCTAGTTTCACTTGAAGATAATTATGGAACTCCCTTTCATGTTGATTTGTTCGAGCCCTACCTAAAACATACTTACTTCTCAATATGCCAAATAATGGGAACAAAGGCCTCTGAATTCATGTCTATAGGACCAATGGTAATTGCTATAGAAATACAATGCCACAATGCAAGACCTTTTGATTACACCACACACATTTGTAGAGGGATAGACTCAAGGTTGATGGCCATGAAGAATGGATCTCCCACAATTCACTTTAAACATTATTCCCTTCTTATGTACATGATATTGTACTATGGACTAGAATTCAGAATTTTTCTAGAGGAATTGACAATCACATAGTTTGATAAGGGGGATCAGTCATTGTCAGTGCAATTTTGGATTGCTATTTCGGATAGTAGGTTTATCAATTACAGTTATATTTATTTTGAATAATACTTTCTCAAGATATTGTATAGGTTTTATAATCATCCTTGTGATTATTCATTATCTAATGAGATCAAAAGACTCTTAAAGCCCAGGTACTTCAACAGACCCCCAATTGTAGGTCATAATTGGGGTGATTGGTACTAGTACATTGATTCCACCATGATCAGAGTTTATGGTTTTGAAGACACACCTTTCCTATTACCAAAAACTATGCCGAATAGGATTGCATATCTAGAGATTGTTAGGAAATTGGATTATTCCAATGTCATGAACTTTAGTGCATATGAAAAACAGTCATTCATGCCTAGTACTTTGTGTTTTGGAAATTTTATTGTGGTGTCAAAAGAAGGATATGATCTTATTTTGGACAAGTTATCACATTTCAATATGAAGGTTGTTGCACCAGGGAAGGGATTTGACCTTGAAGGTTATATTGGTTTTGCAAGGAAGAAACATAATATAGGTGGATATGATCATATACCATATCCTCATAATGACATTATTAGCAACATGGAAGAAAAGGAGGTTGGATTGAAAATTGATAACTACAATAAAGAAATGGAGCGAAAGATGAGGGAAATACAAGAAGAAAAAATTTTATCCTCTGATAGTGAGGAATCATTTGATGAAAGAGAATCCCAAGGCCAAACTAACAAGATCCCTAAACTAAGGATTGAAGAGTATCAAACTTAGAGTAGAGAACAAGAATTTGAGGAATCATCTGATATAGATACTAGGCAATTAGCCTATAAGTCCTTTGTTTCTGATGACCAGTTTATAAAGTCTCCTGAATTTAGATCTTTGTTGTACAAATGAAAAGGAAAAACAATAAGGGAATCAGCTGTAGACATCACACCTAGAAATGAATGCCAGTTACTGAACACCTTGAAAATGGATGTGTAGAGTGAGATGAAGAACATGGGTATGTGCAGGATCATCATGGAAAAAATAGGCCCTTAAGTGGCAAAAAATTTAGAAAAATATGAGTTAGACAACTTGATGTAAAAATTTGAATAAGTTATCTATATTATTTCAAAAATATGTAAGAATAGAATCTGTAGAAAATTGAATGTAGTTTCTAAACTACTAGGTTTTTTTTTAAAATAAATAAATCTATTTGGTGAAAATTTGAAATTTCAATGCAATAGTACTTGAATTTCAGGGAAAAAATAAGAAGTAGGTGTCTATCTGACCACCCTAACCAAAATAAAAATGATAATTATTTTTTAGAAGATTTTGGATATAAGTAGAGGACTCGTGTCCTAATGTGATACATATTTTTTTGTAATTTTTTTCTTAGTAAATAGTTAATTATGAATTTTTTATTATTAAAAAATATAAAAACTCATATGTCTGACCAGTTTAACGGGGTCAACACTTCATGAAATTCAATTTTTCTTTTTTCAATCCTATATTATGGGAAGCACAGAATGTGACTTATGTTTTGGATTTAAAGAATGTGATACCATTTGAAAGCTATATATGTTTTTCACTTAGCCTATCAATCAAAACTTTAGTTGTAATTCGAATAGAAAATGAATAATAATTACTTATTAAATTCAAAATAAAGCATAATTTATATTTATAGAAACCTGAGAATCTCCTTTAAAAACCCTTTTTTTTCATCAATTTTGGGTAAGAAAAAGTTGTCAGCCACATACCCATCATATTGCCACTTTTTGGCCCTTCATGATCCTGCACATACCCACATGACTCTGAAGAGAGGAAGAAAATTATTAGAGGATTCTGGTGTGATGATCTTTCCTGGTTTGGATTTAAATTCTAATATTGTATTTGATAGTTTTTACATAATAATGGTGTTAAACACAAGCTCAGTCCAGAAGGGGTAACAGAAGTATACATCAAGTCAAGATATAACCCTGATGAGAACTCTCTTATGCTATGGGCTCTGTATCCACCACATAAGAAATATGTGATTATTGATACTAAGAAGGAATTTGGTCATGTGATGACATCGAAAGTAGGAGAAACCGATCTCATGGTCATAGTTGACATTGGAATAAATGTAGCCAAATTGAACAAGGCTCAAATTCAAATGTTGATCAAAGAACGAGATATGTACAAGTTGAACAATGAGAGAATGATCAAAGACAATTATTTTATAAGAGACAAAGTCAAGAACGCATTCAAGGGATCCACTAAAATGTTAACTCAAGGAGAAGGTTCCCAATCAAAGGACAAAAAATAGGAATCACAAGTAGACACTTGAGTGAGCAAGGCTAGATTTGAGACACTTTATGTAGTAATCCAAATGAGGCACACTAACTTGTTGGTCTAGATGGACAATTTTTGGGTGAGTCACTCCAAAATTCACGATTCCATTCAAGAACATAAGAGGATAAATGATGGGCTCCAAGATAAAATCCAAGATATAAAAAAGAGAAGCACTTCTGATATTGGAGCCATTACAGTTGTCGAGGACATGGTAAGGAAACATCAAGACTATTATAAGGAACTCAAAGTGGATGCCAAAGAATTTATTGATGCTTCAAAGGAAGGGGTTCCTACACTATTCAAAGATAATGAAAAACTGAAGAGTCAGAGTGAATGGATGAAATAGTTCTAGCTAATACTACAGGGAGCCTTGGAAGCAACCAAGAATGAGGATTGAACACTAGAAGAGGCCTGTGAGCATTAGGAGAGGATCGTCATCATGGAAATTGATGCAAGGAATACTTTAGATGATGCTGACACACACTTGATCCAAGAATATTTAGATCATATAACACAAGTTCATTTGTGGCTCATTAGAGCATAATTGTTAATATTGTTAATTCCAAAAGACACTTATAAAGAGGTGTACCCTCTTCAAGATATTGATATATAAGTTGGACATGTAATAATTATATAGTAAGAGTGAATAGGGAGAGAATAGGATATATATAGTAGAAAATTTTCAAAATGTTTATCATATAGATTATACTATAAGGACCATGATGCATGCATGAATTTTAGCAGAAATCAATGGGAGATCTTTAATTCTGTGTGACTCAATATTGGTGTCTATCATTTGTTGATTCAAGCAATTATCTGGTTTTCTCCACATTTTAATTTCTTTATTATTTGAATTTGTGTATCCAAGTAGATATTCAATTTCATCAAGACACATTTCTTGTTATTGTGTAATCAAATTAATTGGTTTCCATTAAAGAATTAAATCCTTTCAATTGATTACAGTAACTTGGAAGTAACATTTCGACCAGTAAGAAGAGTTAGGCAATTGATATGATTATCATACTGTCTCCAACTTGATGTTATCTTTTTATTCAAATTGAGGATATACTTCATTTGTCAATACACATTTGTTGTCATTATGTGATTATTTTAATTGGTTCCTTCAAAGAAGGATTACAATCATTTTAATAAATCATAGTAACATAATAGGGTCAATTGGATAAATAAGTAGAGTCTATCAGTCACATTCTTGCAAATTTATACAATATATAAACAAATACAATTTCCAAAAAATTAGAACTATAGCTAAAACCAATCACTTATCATAAAACTTCATTGACTCTGCTTACCCAATAAAGCATTGGTCCACTTCAAATTTCATTTATACTTCAATTATCAACCTTCACATTCAAAAATTCCAATTATCATATTAGGAGTAGAAGTAGTTAACAAGCCACCATCTATCCCACACTTTATGCCAATATGGATATATCCTTAAGTATAAACAAGTCACACAATTTGCTTCAGCTATCAAGGTCCACTCACCTAGGTCTAGCAGAACTTGAAGTTTAGGGAGTCATCAACCATATAGGTTAACTCCATCCATTGGTTCAAAAATATTGCAAGTCTAATCATAGATCCCAACATCCACCTAGGATTTGTAGCCTACATTTTTGAGATCCAACAGATTGGCGACTCTACTAGGGACTCAACCAATTTTGAATCAAGGAATTTCATCATAGAGTCAACACCTTTTACAAGAATCCATTGGGAAAAAGATATTATAAACTTTTCTCACTTCTAAAAAGTGATTGGACACTTTATAAGAATGAGTGCATGATTGGGAAGTTCAAATACACATCAACAAAGACAAAGCCTATAGTTCCGAGTATCAAAGCATCCTATGAGATGAATGGTAGGAGGTCTTTGCACCAAGAAAGCCTAAAGAAGAACAATGTTAGGTGGACATATAAGCATGGGTCTCCCCCTTCAAAGTCTAATAAAAATAAAAACAAAGATAAAGCAATATATGTAATTAATGAAGATAGAGAGAACTCAGTAGAATAATTCCTTACAATGAATAATAGTTTTGATCCATTGCATGGATAAGAATTCCATGGTGATGACTTGAGAAGAGATCCTCGTACTCCTTTCGAACAAGAAAATAGTAGTCATCCTATTTTTTGCTGGAAAGAGGACCCTATGGAAAAATATGAGTTCAATGCTAGAATTTAGGCATAATGAATATGATTACAAAGTGTCATCACAACAAGGAGAAGAAATCCATGAGGGGTATTTTGATCACACTATTGTTGATTTCAATAGTATGACTAACCAAGAAGTTGAACTACATTTTGAATGGAAAAGACGGTAACTCAGAAGGAGACAACATATGACACAAGAAAGCCAGGAGATAGATCAAATAATAGCACAATTAAGCATCCATGCACCAAAATTGCTAGAATATGTCCCTCCACATAAACAAGTGGCAATATCAATTCACATGGAACATCTCATAATGCAGGTGCTCCATGTATTTACAAAGCACCTCATAATATTGGTGTTAACCCAAGACAACATGCCTATCATAATATGCCACCATAAAGATCCCAACCTCCTAACGCTGGCGATATTCCCCAACAGTATCCACCTCCAAGTCAACAATATGCCCCACAACATCAAAAACATGTGCCACATCAAAATATTTACCCTCAACAACACATTCAAAAAAATGTGTACCATCAACCTCAGTATGGATACCAATACCATCCCAATCCACCACCTCTGATTTCGCATCTATAGAACCCCATGAGCACATGTAGGAAATTTGATTTGATAGGACACCAATTATATCCATACCCAATGGATAGAAATTGGAGAAATATGGTTCCCAAATTCACTAGCAATAATGTGATATCAACTAAAGAACATATGAAAAATTTCAATGCTTACATACAAGATATTGGTATGGAATACAAGGATGTAAATATGAGATTATTCATGATGTCACTAATTGAAGAAGCAAGGGATTGGTTCAATGGTTTACTTGATGCTTCAATTGATTCTATACCAGACTTTCACAATCAATTTATAAAACAATATGGTAATTAGTGTGCCCCTAAATTTTCCCTTCATGAATTGATGAGTATTCAAAAAAACCAAAATGATTTAGTTTTTGACTTCAATAAGAGGTTTTCCAAAATATACAACAAAATACCACAAGGTTCCAAACTAATTGATTTGACAACCTTAAGTATTTATTTGAAGGTCTTTGATCCAAAAATGGGATATGAACTCAAAAAAAGATGCCCCAAAATTTTAACTGAAGCACAAAAGACAACATTGACCATTGAGAATAAAAGAAAGGCTACATGGATGACTAGAAAAAGGGACAACCTTAGAGTTTCCCAAAACTTTAACAATCCATAAGTGACAAGATGGAAAACCCATAATTGGCAGACCTAAGTATAAAGAAACTCTTGATCCCTTAAAGTAAAAAGGAGCCTACATGGTCAATAACAACCCTTATTGTCAAGTTTGAAAGCTTCCTCATTGCTCGAATCATTGTGTTGTAGCATAATCAATACGGGAAGAAGAAATGTAATATGAAAATGAAGATGAAGATCATACAATATACCTAACTTCACATACCCTTCATCTAGTTGGACATGAATATTCATCCTCAGGAGATGAAGGCTATGAGTATGATGTAAATAACCAAAGATACAATATTCATATGGTAGAACAATAGGTTTTCTCTAATCACGACAATGAAAGAAATGATGAATCACATCCTCCTTATATACCACTTAAGTGAAATAAATGTAAATTGAGGAGGCCAACAGAGGAATAAATCAAAGAGTTAACCATTGCTGCAGTAGAGCAAGCAAAAATAAACTATATTCTAATAAACAAAATGATAAATGTAGATGAAGGCATTCCAAGAGGATTGTTTATGAAAGATAAAGGAAGAATTCAGGAAAAACCAGAGAAGGATAAGGAGCTTAACAAGAATGAGTAGAAGCGTGTTCCCAAAGAAGAAGACAAGGAATTATACAAAAGAAAATAGAAGCATGATGAAATAAATATAAAGGAGAAAGAAGAAAATAAGGGAGATCCACTGGAACAAAGGAGGGTAGCCAAAACAAAAAATACATCTTCATTTTATTTCACACAAGAACTATCCCAGGTGAAGATGTTTGTGCCACTATTGGAAATGATGAAGATACAATAGTATAGAGACAGTGCTATTCAACTAATATCCAATGGAACCAATAGAAACAAAAACTTGGAAAACAAAGAAATCACCAACAATAGTAGTGGTAGGTAGGGAGACATAAAAGTTCATAAAGTGTGTCTTGGTGATACATTGTTGAATCCTCCATAGGTCGATCCATTTTTTACCACATTGCTCATAAATAACAAAATGGTGAGAAATTGTATGATTGATTCAAGGGTTGCTATTAACATCATGCTAGTAGGGGTCATGAAACAACTTGGCATGTGGGTAGACACTATTGGTGGTAAATGCTATGCTATGGATAGTAGGCCTATCCCTGTGGTAGGAATCATGAAGGATATAGAAGTGAAGTTGGTTGCTTATCCACAAGCAACATAGACAATTGACATAACTATAATATACACCACCCCTCACTTTGGGATGCTCCTATCAAGACAATGGATTTCTTTAATGGGAGGAAATGTGCAATTTGACTTATCCTACGCCACAATATCAATAAATAGTGAAGAGGTTAAATATTATAGAGAACCAAGAGTGAACCAGAATATGGAATATGGTGATCAAAATTAGATGAATTTCTTCTATGACGTGGGCTTGGGAAGTTTTAGAATAGAACATTCAAAACCTAAATTATTGAAAATTAATCTGATTGATAAGGATTTCTCCATGAATTAGCATGGTGTATGGTGAATTTATTTTGATGGAGCATGCAGTAGAGAAGGTAATGGAGTAGGAGTGATTTTAATTTCACCCAAGGGCACAACACTCAAATATTCATTTTTGTTAACATTTGAATGTGCAAATAACCTAGCAGAGTATGAGGCCTTGCTGATTGGATTAAACATGGTAGTAAAACACAAAATTAAACTACTGACTATTTTTGGAGATTCTAAGTTGGTTATTTCACAAGTGAGATCAAAGTATGCTACAAAAAACAAAAGGCTAAACTAGTATAGAAATGCTATATGGGATACTATTGAATGGAAAGATAAGTCCAAGAATTTAAAGGTAGACTTCTTGGAAAATGTAGCTTTGAAGAGAGATGATGTCACACTGGTAGTGATTTCACAAGTTGAGCTCAAAAAAAGACCTACAATCCCTAACAACATTTATAGTTTGAAAGTTATTAATGAAGATACCAATTTGATCAATATGAAGCCCAAGAAATTGATTTTAATGCATTTGTAGAATAAATGGATGGAAAGAAAACTGTATTTGGAAAAGAAGTTATTCAACTCATGACTAACAAGATTCCTAAAGGACTTGTGGCATTGGAGAGGGTATTTGATCAAAATGACTGAGCCTTTATGAAACAAACACCAGTGAAATGGGAAGACATTGAGGAAGTCAATCTTGGAACTAAATTAACCCCTAAAAGGGTGTACATTTGGAAAAGGATAAGCCCAACAATCGAGAAGATATTGATTACACAATTAAGAAAATATAAGCATGTCTTTGCATGGTCTTATGATGATCTCAAAGTATATAGAGAGGATTTGTTCAAACATGAGATCCCATTGAAACTAGATGCAAAAGCTTTTAGACAAAAACAAAAACCCATAAATCCTACCTTAGATCCTAAAATGCATGAGGAACTTATGAAGCTTAGGGAAGGGGGTATCATCAATCCTATCAAACATTCATCTTGGGTCTCTAATTTGGTACATGTTAGAAATAAAAATGGAGACATAAGGCTCTGTGTAGATTTTAAATACTTGAATTTATCATCTCTTAACGACAACTACCCACTCCTAAACATGGAGCCTATGTTGTAGAAGGTCACAGGATGTGAGTTGATGTCTATGATGGATGGATTTTTAGGTTATAACCAGGAAAAAGTTAAGGAATTAGAGCAATACAAGGAAACCTTTAGCACACCATGGGGAACATATGTATATTTCAGAATGCCATTTGGACTCACAAATGTTGGTGCAACTATCTAGAGAGCTATGGATGTTGCATTCGTTGATCTAATTAATGTAATAATGGTGGTATACAAGGATGACTTAACTGCATATTCAAAGAAGGAAGAAGACCATGTTGAGAACTTGGAAAAATATTCATGAAATCCATTGAATATGACATCTCCTTAAATCCTAAAAAATGTCATTTTGCAGCAACGAAGGGAAAGTTACTGGGGCACATAGTGTCCAAAGAAGGGGTAAGGATTGATCCAGAAAGGGTGGAATCCATTGACAAGATTCCTATTACTAAAATAGTTAAAGCCATCTAGTCCTTCTTTGGGAAAATCAATTTTGTGAGAAGATTTATATCAAACTTTTTTGAGATAGTGAAGCCAATATAAAAGATATTAAAGAAAGGTGTAAATATTGACTAGACTATTGAGGCCATATATGCATTCATATCCATCAAAAGAGTAATTAAGGAGGCACTGGTATGGAAGTCCCCTAATTTTAGTAAGCCTTTTCAGTTCTTCTCATTTGCTTCCTATCACACAATTGTAACAGTAATGTTACAAAAATATGATGATGGGTACAAACAACCTATTTCTTTTTTCAGAAAATCCCTCCAAAATGTAGAGTTGAAATATGACATCGTAGAAAAGTAGGCATATGCATCAGTAAAAGTTGTCAAAGCATTTAGATCATATCTGGTGGGAGAAAAAGTGATAGCTTATGTACCCAATGTTGCAATAAAAGATGTGTTTGTACAATCTAAAGTAATAGGCCATAGGTGCAGATGGATAAATAGAATCCAAGAATTTTACATTGAGTTCCAAATCACCAAGCTTGTAAGAGGACAAGGGTTAGCCAAATTAATGGCTGAAACAAATATTGAAGTTTCCCAAGTGTGCAACCTGAATGATGAAGATAACATGATTACTAGTATTGAACACACACCATGGTACACTGATATTGTGTATTATCTTAAACATATGAAATGTCGTGAAGGATTTAATGACAACAAGAAAAGGATGCTTAAAATATAGGCATCAACGTATGTATTTATGAAAGGGCGTCTCTATTGGAAAAATAGGGATGGTGTTTTGTTGTTATGCTTAGATGAAGATCAAGCAAAGCATGTTTTGAAGGAAATGTATGAAGGAGTATGTGGAGGGAATTTCTCATCAAAAAATACTACACATAAGGTGTTAAGGATAGGTTACTAGTAGCCTAGAGTTTTCAATGATGCTCATGTTTATACTAGGAAATGTGAAGCATGTAAGAATTTTTTTGGGAGAATGAATTATGAAGGGGCATTTCCTTTAAGACCTTTGCAAGTAGAGGCTCCATTCCACCAATGGGGGGTTGATTTCATAGGAGATATTGTAGAAAAATCTAGTGGAGGAAATAGATGGATATTGGTAGCTATAGACTACTTCACAAAATGGGTAGAGGCTATACCTACCAAACAAGAAACTAGTAAGGTTGTAGAAAAATTCCTATTGGAGAATATCATCATCAGATTCAGGGTACCAACAAGAATTATAATTGATAATGGGATGTGCTTTAGGTCAGATGAGTTCAAAGAATTTTTCCAGTCATATGGTATAGTAATCTCTTATTATTCACCATATCATCCATAGGAAAATGGGAAAGTTGAATCTAAAAACAAGCGCATTCTAAAGATCATAAAAAGAATGCTAGATAATAACAAAAAGGTTTGGGATTCCAAGTTGAGACTAGCTTTATGGCAAGATAGAATCACTTTAAAGAAAGCCATTAGAAAATCACCTTTTGAACTTGTGTATAGGACTCAAGCTAGGCTCCCTTTGCATAACTTGTTACCGGTATGTAAGTTCATCTTGCAAGAAGACTTAGACATTCCTTAACCTATGGAGAAGAGGATGGAGGAGTTAATGGAACTTGATGAGATCAAGAACCAAGTTTGAAAGAACAATAGGAAGAAAAAATTATAGATGAAATACCTATATGACAAAAAATCTAAAGGAAAAAAGTATTAAGTAAATGAAATGGTTCTCATGTGGAATGCTAGGAGTCAGGACAAGGGGAAGAATGGGAAATTTGAAGCTTTATGGTTAGGACCATTTGTCATTGTTGGAAAGGCTGGTGAAGATTCATATTACCTCAAGAACATAATAGGAGAAGAATAGGAATTGCTAGTGCATGGAAAATTCCTAAAACATTTCTTTTCTTAATCATCCATGCACAATAGTCTAGGAGAAGGTCAGGAATTTGTAGTGTATGGACAATTCTTGAGAAACCTCTTAAAATAATGCTTCTCCATGCATAGTAGTATAGGATTTCACTCCACCTCCATTTCCACCATTCCTAAATTCACTTCCATTTCCATATGAATAAGAAATTTGGCCCTCTTTCCTAGAGACCTAGATTATTGCTATACCCACAAGGGGTATACATCCCTAGTCAGAGCCACAATTAGGACTAGAAAAATTTCACAATTTTCACAAGCAGAGCTCCACCCACTCACCCTTCAAATATCACATAAATTTGCCACACCTTAATTTTATGAGCAATACAAATTGTGTTGGAAAGAGACACTGTGAATGATTTTTGGTGTTTTCATTGATGGAAACCCTAGTCAGTGACTGATCCACATGACATCATTTGCTCCCACCGGTAGTTAGATTGAAGACAGTCGGGAAGAACAAGGCATCCGACAATTTGGTGATCATTGATCCACTTACAAGTTTCTAGTTATTATTTTGAGTTGTGGATCTCATGGGAGGTTTATCAATGCATCTAATGTTTTTCTAACAATTTTAGTGCCTCATATTAAGTCTTGTGTGATTTTGGAGATCTGGTTGATACTTTTCTATTTATTAGTATTTTTGGGACAAATTAGTCAATAAAATATGTTGCAGATATTCAGGGAATGCTTATTCAAATATATTTGTGTTTTCTCTTTATGTTTTGGGTCCAAGCTAAGTTTTGGATGACCATTGTGAATGTGCATTGGATAAATCTTAAGATATGTGCCAATAGTTGCTAATATTTTTGAAGTTTGATTAAAGCCGACTTATTGCAATTAAATTGCTAGTCATGGATATATATGTATGATCTCTTATATCATTTTGTGGTGTGTGCATGGTGTGTCAATGTGTATTGTGAATACTAGAAGAATGTCAGAGCAATTTTATGCACAATTTCACTTGTGCATAAGGATTTGTAGAGTGAGTCAGAGCAGAGTAGAGAAGTTCAATATTAGTTAGAATGATAGAAGATTGTCAACCGAGCTTAACCAGAACTATAATCAAGCATTTGTAGATGCTATTATTTTAGTTCATTCTCTTGGATTTAATCAAAATCTATGAAAGGCAGTGTGCCTTCCTATTTTGAGTAGTAAGCTTGAGGCAGTGTGCCTGAAGGCAAGTGCATTCCCATATTGTAAACTTATTTTTGAGTATACTTAGATTATATTGTGGATTGGCCATCCACCATGGTTTTTCCCCTGACAAGGTTTCCATGTAAAAATCCTTGTGTTATGGTGTTGTGGTTATTTTCTTTTTGTTTCTACATACTTCTCTTGGTTAAATATTTTAAGTGGATTAATAATTAGAATAATAAAGTATTTTTTTCTAGAACATTGATTCACCAACCCTCTCATTGTTGCTTGTTTCCAACAATTGGTATAAGAGCTAGTTCCTCAGAAGATTTCTAACAACTTAGGGATATCTTGGAAAGTGTTTTCAATGGATACAAGTAGTCTTCAACAACAACTTATGGTGACCTTGGATGATCTTCACTAGTCAAAATCTGAGAACCGAGAACTGCAGGAAAATCCTGAGAATACAAAAAATTCATCCAGTCATTGAAAGACAAAATCAATGAATCAAGGAAGAAAATAAAGGAAATATGTGATCAAACCAAGCTGAGGAACATAAGCATGGAAGATGAACAACTCAATCATGCTTTAAAGGAGAAAAAAAAAGAGTGAAAAGTTTTCCAAAGAAAATGCTTCCCTAAAACATGAGATGGAGTATATCCTGATGAAAATGACCAAGTAAATTGAAGATAGAAAGAAGAATGAAGAAAATCTTGCTCAATCCTTGAAAGAAAAATATGAACAATGTAGTTGATTGGACAATGAATTGGAACAATCTAAAAATAATGAGGAAATGCTTGAAAAACAACTTGATGATCTCAGAGATGAACTTATTGTTGCAAATGAGTACAAGGAGAAATTCAAATCTAGATCATCCAAAATTGATGAACTAGTTAAGGGTCAGAGGACTAATGGTGATAGGTGAGGTCTTGGATATGAAGAAGGAGAAAGTTCTAGATCTGGAAAAAGGAACTCTAGACAAATGAATTTTGGACAAGGAAGATTTTGACAAGAAAATCAGATGAATGGAGCCAAAAGAAATCTGGTGAGACAACCAAATGCTTAGAGATTCAATGGTTATTTTTTTACTTGCAAAAAATTCAATCATATGGATTTTCAATGTAGAAGCAGGATGAATCCAAGTGGGAAATCATTCTCAATTTAGTGCTTTAATTGCTATAAGTATGGTCATAAGTCAAGTGAATACAGAGTTGTGATTAATAACTTTCATAGAGATGTTAGATGCTATGCATGCAATAGATTTGGGTATATTTCTAACCAATACATATCAAGGAAAAATCAGTGGAACAGTTGGTCTAATCAGAAAAATGTTGTGTGTTACAACTACAACAAGTTTGGGCATATTGCTATATCTTTTTGGAATTAAAGAGGTCTGGTAAAATAGAATAAACAACAGGATATCAAAGGAAAAGGGAAAGTCACTCCAAATGTGATCAGGGGGAAAATGCAGAAGAAATGGGTGAAAAAGAATCCCTCTATCAAAGGAAATGTGCTAGCACAAAAATCTACTTCTGGTAATTCCTTTGAGAATTAGTTTTAGGCCCTTGGCCTAGGGGGAGCTGTCAAAAAAAATCCTTTAACCCCCTACAAGAAATTGGTACTAGAATGTGGACCAGTCTAGTAGGTGGATCAATTCTTTTTAGATGTAGTTTAACTAAATTGGATCTAGTAGTATTGTTAAGCTTTGGAGATCCACAGGGGAATTAGCTGTCTCAGTGCTTGAAATCAAAGTAACCGGATGAACTAGGGTTAAGGCATTTATTGTGACAAAAGGGTTAGTTGTGCAAGTGATAAAAATCCATTTTTATCTTTCATTTGTCACTTTACATTTTGGAAGAAAGTAGTTTAAAAGAGCCCTGGAGTAAACCTTGTTGAATTGTGGAGAGATTCAAAGCCGGGAGAAGAATCTACAATCGAACATTAATTTGACATGAAGGTATTTTTTGAAAAACTTGTGAACTTGTGAATTTGTAATCATGGCCACTCCTTTGGTAGTCAAAGTCAAGGACAAACCCCATCCTAAATTCAAATGGCACCCCTATAAGTCTGTTGAGATCGAGCCCTTAGGAATGTTTTCATCTGTGCCATATGAAGTTTTGTGTACTGAGGATATTAGGGCATATATTCAAGTGAACACTGAAGAGTTAGGCACCTCTCAAATAATGAATTGGTATTCCCATCACATAGTTGGAGAATATTTTATTGTAAAATCAAAATTTCAAACCCTAGAAGAGAAGAAGTTTATGCAATGTGTGATATTTCCTTTATTTGAGGAAAATGAATGGGTTAGATACATTTTGAGCCATGTTCATGTTGAATTCATGTGGCTAAATATACCCTTCAAAATAAAAAAGAGGCTATATGTATAATAACAGGTCTGAATTCCACTCACAGAATTCCAATCTTGAAATTTGTGAAGAATGACAAGGTTACTAAGGCAATAGGCACATAATGGGATAGAAGGGAAATGACAATAGAAGACATTGCTGAAGTGAAATTTGCATCAATGATCATTGGTTAAAAGATATACCAATCTATCTAGGATAATTTTTTATCTGGTACGACCATCTATGTAGCTTATGAAATGGTAAAGCAAAATGTAGAATATGACTTGTGTGACCTACTTAGAAGTCAGTTGTTGGAGAGTTTGAGAAAAATTATGAAATACACGAAGAATAATTTTAAATATGGTAATTTTCTATTGTGCTTATTTTTCTATTTCATGAATGAGGTTTCGAGTATTGGAAGTGTGCATTGGAAAAATAATGAGCCTGTGGCTATTCAGATAAGGAACATGTTGTTTGGAATGGGTAATCGTCAAGTCAGGAATACTACCCTTTGGGGGTACTTCAAAAATTTCTTGAATATGATGCATGCTAGGGAAATAATTCCCACTTCAATTGTGGAATAGTACAAAGATACTATTTGCTTCATGGCAGATATTGATAAATGTCAAATGGAAGTTGTTGATCCTAGAACAATCTGGATCATACCAATGGGATAAGAAGTAGAGGAAAACATTCTAAAGATGTATGCAAAATACTTTCTGAATTCACCTCTGGATCAGGGAGAAGAGAGGTTTGGGACATATATAGAGAAAAGTATGCAGGTTCATGAGGAATGGAGAAAACTGGTGATAGTCGGGAAAGTAAGAAAAGAGAGAATTTTTTGCAGAAAGAATGGGCTTACCTATAGAAGCTTTGAGAGAAGCAAGAAGAAGGAGAGATGTGGTAGAAGTAATAGAAGTGAAAGAAAAAATAGAGTTTTCTAGTCCTAGTGCATCCTCTACCCACACTAGATGTACAAGGAGTTCCCCTGCAGCCAAGCCAACTCAAAACAAGCCTTCTAGTAAAAGGAAGAAGAATAAAAGTACAAAAACTTATAATCATGTTTCAAAATATGAGGAAACTGAATCAAAAGAAATATTGAGAGAAGTAAAAGCTACCAAAACATAGGCTATTGAGTTAAACAAGAGAAAATTTTCTGGAAAAGAAGAAAAGGAAAAGAAGGCTAAAGTTGATAAAATTGGTATGTCAGTTCATGAAGTTGTGAATGCAGTTGTCAAGGATGGTAATCTCAAGCCCCTCTATGAATTGTATGAAACCTTTGATAAATCAGGTCAAATAGTTCTAGAAGAAGCTACAATAAAACATATGAACATTTTTAATAAATTTCTTGTTGAGATTATGTCTCGCTTACCCAAGAATCTATATGATATTTTGGAGTCAAGAATAATAAGTGCTAGAACAAAATAAGAGAGTTTGAGGAAGAGAGTTCTTGCATGTTTGTGACCATAAATGTCAATTGAAGAGATGGATTCACTCCTTGAAAAGGCTAAAAAGGAATTTAAGAGCAAGACAAGGGTGAATAAACTCATGATTGGCGAAACTAATGTTGTCATTAGTGAAACTAAGGAAATTCAGGAAGAGTTTATATCAAAGAATAAGATTAATGTTGAGGAAATGAATACTAAAATTTTTCCAAAAAATGAGGTAGCGAATGTGGAGGCAAATTTAAATGAAGAGGAGAATGTGAATGTATTTGATACTCCAGAAGTTGAGGATATTCTGATTTCCCCTAATGTGGAAAATATAGAGACACATATGGAAACTGAAGTTCCTAAGGTGGTATTAGGTGAGGAGAAGGTGGTGCAAAATGAAAAGGTCAAGGAACTCAAAATCAATTTGGATAAAATCTTAGAAGAACCAAAGACTGAAGAAGAAAAAGTTCAAGAAATCAAAGTGGAGGCAAGAGACATTGCCAAGGTAGTGAAGAGATCTTTGATGGAGCAATATGAAGATTTTGATCCTGAATTGGATGAAAATTCAATAAATCTATCTACTCTATCCCCAATTTAGATGTTGAAGGTTTCATCAATTTCTCAAGCTAAGGCCAGTGAGAAGATTCTAAAGTCTCAAATAGAGGATAGTGAATTACTAAGCCTTGCATCTAGAGTTTTGCATAAATTAATGCCTACTCGTGTCATGGGTCCATCAGGTTCCTCTTTTGAGCTAAAGAAGATCATAAATGTTGTAAGTACAAAATTTGAGTCTCTTGATAAATCTATTGAGGATAGAGTGCAAAAGGAGTTCAATAGAAAAAGACTTAGTCAGTTGAAGGCAGTGATTGCAAAGGATAAGATTATGTTAGCTACTTGCATGCAAAATATTCAAGATTCTATATCTGAAGCTGGAAAAGCCTATAAGTCCTATTTGGTTTTGTCCAAGTTTACTAAAGGTAATGAGAAAAAGGTGAAGGATATGGAAAATCAATTAGCTGCCATTTTTGCTACTTTTGATCCTTTAGCTAGTGATGTGGTTCAACAAGAAGGTCAAGTAATAGGTCTACTTGACAAAATAAGATGCTTGAAGAGTGAAAATGATAGGATTGTGGGGAGAGTAAGTGAACTCAGAGGACTAATTTTTCCAAAGATTGAGATAATGATGAGTGCTTTGAAGGAAGCAAAAGCTATTGTCTAGTAGTTAGTGACCCAAAGAATCTTCAAATTGTAGAGGCTCAATCCTATTTAATGTGTGGTCACATAACAGTTTTGGAAAGTCTTAAAAAGGTTTGTGATGAAAGTTTAAGAGTGTTGAAGCAAGATTTTGTAGATATTTTCAAACTTTTGTAAGTTACAAGTTCATTCCTCTACAATTTTGGAATTTTGTTTCAGTTTCCCCAGTTTTCACCATTGATGTCAAAGGGGGAGAAGTGTATAGTGAAAAATGTATAGTCATCATAGGGGGAGTTGTTTTCCCTAGATTGAAGTTTCTTTTTGAAGTTTTGAAATGGCAGTGTAACTCATGTTGGTTTTGATCTAACACTTGAAATGGCAATGTGTCTCATGTTGGTTTTGAAGTTTCTTTTTGAGGTTTTGAAATGGAAGTGCATGTCTTTCTGATCGACAAGTTGTAGCCCTTCATTTGAAATTTTTTTGCATATTTGGAAGACATGAATCAAGTTATAGAGATCAAAGACCCCAAAGATAACATATGTGCTTAATCAGGAAGACGATTCCTATCATTTCACTGATGAAAACCTATCAGCAAGAGCAAGATAATAAGAGAAAAGTTTTCAAATCATAACAAGCTTGTGAATCATGTCGATGTAAACCTCATCAACAAGAAACATATATACTTTAGCCAATGAAGTAGGAGAACAACTATATCAGTGAGACATGTACAATCAGAATAAGTCCCTCAGATGTCACCGACCATATGGGTTACACCAATGAAGGAGGTTTTTGGGGAAAGTCTCACCGACCTATCCCAATCAATGAAGTGGTAGAGAAAATGCACTAGAATAACCAAGTACTTTAGAAAGGCATTTTTTTCTCTCAGTGATGGTACATGTCATCCCAATGGTAACATGAAATGGCCAAAAAATTTTAGAAAGACACTAGGCAATGAGTAAAAGGATTTATAATGGTCTAGACCACCTTGACATCGAGAAAAATTCATAATTTTCTCCCCAAAATAATAAAAGTTGAAAAAGGGTAGTTGTATCATATCAATAAGAGTATTAGGTGGCCTTCCCAACTAAGAATGAGAATCAAAGGGACACTTCATATTGAAATGAAATTTAGTTATGTCCTGGTGATCAATTATGAATGTATAAACAAAGGTGGCACCAAATAAAGCACACAAATCAGCCTAAGATTAGAAGGGTTTCACTGATGTAATCTTCTTGTATCGCTCTGACATTTCAAATTTTGAAAAACTTGTTGCATTGATTTCCAATGGCAGACATTAATATCTGCATGAATGAACCTTATGTAAATTCTGATTGAAAAGAGATTGAGCCAAAATAATTTTTAGAAGTTGTAGTGGGGAGGACGAGAGATCAAACAGGAGTCAAGGAATTCAGTGTGGCCAAAAATACACAAGTAAGCATATTGAGTTTTCCTATAATTGATAAGTTACAATTCAGTTCTTTAACCTTGTACAAAATCAACATGGAAGGTTTAAGTTCTATAAGAACAAAAGGTAGGAATCAACAAGGAAAAAATAGCCAATCCAAAAGTAAGAAACATAAATTAAACCAAGACCTCATTGATCAATTGGCTAGTTCAGGGCCAAAAGCTAGAAGGTCTACACAATTGAGGGTTGATGTAGAAAAGTTAGAAGATAAATGCAAACATATAGGTGATGTGTGGACTTCTTTTAGGGGATATAAATTTCCCATGTTTCATTACTATCAAAGAAATAAATTTGAACCAGTGTGTAACCCCTGGAATTTCAATTTGGGAAAACTGGTTGTTCCCAATGTCTTTGTGAATGTAGAGTTCATTAAACTTCTAGCTAAATATTATAACCCAGACCTCAAAGCCATCTGCAACCCGCAAGGAAAGCCTTTCCTACATATATCCAAAAATGCACTTGGTGAAGTTTTCAACCTAGATGATTCATGTGATGATCCCATAGTGCTTGAGGATTTGGAGGAGTACTGGAGAATGGATACTACTTATAAGGGATGGAGGTTACCATTGCACAACCCTAGGAAATATGGAGACCTAGTTCCACTTGAAAATAATGATGGACCTCCCTTTCATGTTGATTTCTTCAAGCCCTACCTAAAACATACTTACTCCTTGGTATGCCAAATAATGGGAATATAGGCCTTTGAATTCATGTCTATAGGGAAAATGGTAATTTCTGTAGACATACAATGCCACAATGCTAGACCTTTTGATTATGCCTCACACATTTCCAGAGGGATAGACTCAGGGTTGATGGCCATCAATAATGGATCACCCACAATTCACTTTAAACATTATTCCCTTCTCATGCACATGATATTGTACTATGGATAGGAGTTAGGAATGTGGCTAGAGGAATTGGTGCTCACCTAGTTTGATAAGGAGGATCAACCGTTTCCAGTGCAATTGTGTACTATTATTCGGGACAATAGGTTTATCAATTCCACTTATGTTAATTTTGAAGAATACTTTGTCAAGGTATTGGATAGGTTTTATAATAATCCTTGTGATTATTCATTATCTAATAAGATCAAAAGACTCTTAAGGCCCAAGGAATTTAACGGACCACCAATTGTAGGTCATAATTGGGGTGATTGGTACTATTACATTGATTCCACCATGATTATAGTTTATGGTTTTGAAGAAAGACCTTTCCTATTACCAAAAATTGTGCCAGATAGGATTGCATATCTAGCGATTGTTATGCAATTGGATTATTCCAATGTCATGAACTTGAGCGCATATGAAAAATAGTCATTCATGCCTAGTACATTGTATTTCAGAGATTTCACTATGGTGTCAAAAGAGTGATATGATCTTATTTTTGATAAGTTATCACATTTCAATATGAAGAAGGCTACACAAAGGAAGGGATTTTACCCTAACAATTATATTGGTTTTGCAAGGAAAAATAATAATCTAGGTGGATATGATCATATACGATATCATCATGATGGCATTATTAGGAACATGGAAGAAAATGAGGTTGGATTGAGAATTGATAACTACAATAAAGAAATGGACTGAAAGATGAGGAAAATATAAGAAGCAGAGATGCTATCCTCTGGTAGTGAGGAAAATTTTGATGAAAGAGAATCCCAAGGCTGAATTGACAAGACCCCCAAAATGAGGATTGAAGAGTATCAACCTCTGAGCAGAGAGCAAGAAGTGAGGAATTATCTGATATAGATACTAGGGAATTGGCACACAAGTCCTTTGTTTCTAATGATCAGTTTATAAAATCTTCTGAATTTATATCTTTCTTGTACAAACAAAAAGGAAAAATAATAAAGGAATTAGTTCTAGACATCACACCTAGCAATGAAGGTTAGTTACTGAACACCTTGAAAATGGATGTGGAGAATGGGATGAAGAACATGAATCTAGAGAGAGGAAGAAAATTATTAGAGGAGTCTAGTGTGATGATCTTTCCTGTTTTGGATTTAAATTCTACTCTTTTATTTGATAGTTTTTTACATAATAATGGTGTTAAACACAAGCTCAGTCTAGAAGGGGTAACAAATGTATACACTAAGTCAAGATATAACCCTGATGAGAACTCTCTTATGCTATAGGATTTGTATCCTCGACATAAGAAATCTATGATTATTGATACTAAGAAGGAATTTGGTCATGTGATGACACTAAAAGTAGGAGAAACTGATCCCATGGTCACAACATTGGCATAAATGTAGCCAAATTGAATAAGTATCAGATTCAAATGTTGATCGAAGAATGAGATATGTACAAGTTGAATAGTGAAAGAGTGCTCAAAGAAAATGATTTTCTAAGAGACATGGTCAAGAACACATTCAAGGGACTCACTAAAATGCTAACTCAAGGAAAAGGTTACCAATTGTAAGGAAAGCCAAGGTGTGGAAACAACTCTCCTAATTTCAAAACCTCAGGGAAGAACGCAGAGACTCTTTTAAATTTTACAATTACAGTCTAATTAAGATGCACATTAAAGAAGTAACAAAAACAGAGAATTAGACACACACATATGAACACCATATTTACATGGGAAAACCCACCACACCAAGAGAAGTCACTTTTTATTACAGTAATGAAGATTACATATAGAGATCAAACTTATCTTTCTGATGTCAGTTTATAGCAGCATTCACTATGATCAGTCTTGTACAAACAAACATTCAAGTTATAGCTTTCTTAGAATAGAATTCACATTGATACACTTCAAACCACTCATCTATAGTTCATCCATTGAAAAAATTATCCAACCATCGAACCAAACAACATCTGCAATTCCTGAGTATATACATATCATCCATGTCTGTCAAACTTCGTCTCAGTAACAGCTGCAACAGTCCAACTACTAGCGGTTCCCATTTGGCTTCTCTAATTGGTCACAAACTCACCACGTAGGATGGTATTCCAATTGATCAAAGGCATTCACAATGTATTGGCATGTCGGTGAGACACTAACCGTGCCTCCCCGATGCCACAAAACTTAACCATCGATGTCACCAAGAGTCGTCACTATTGGCAAGAGGTTCCACTGAGTTTAGAAAGCTATCGCTTAAACTCCACCTTGTTGCCAAGACCTCATACCGATGATCATCACTTGTATCATTATTCAGAAAGACCATCATCCTTCACCAAGAAATCATACCGAGCTCTTTATGTTATATCGAAACATCCAATAGTCGGCAAGACTTATCACTTGCACTGAGAGTTCTTATCAAAACATGTTATACTGATTTCTCCAAGATAAAGTTGTTGGCGAGACATCTCACATCATTGAGACTTCATACCAAGCCACGAAATATTACTCTAATGCTCCAAGTGTATACTGTCGATGATACATACCAACATTGCTAAGAGATCTTCCCGATCAGAGTGTATATTGTCAGTGAGACATACCAACATTGCTGAGAGATCTTCTCAAGTATTAAAGTCACCCTGATGGCTCCAAGTAAAAACTTATCAGTGAGACTTTCGATAGCGGTCAGACTACATACCGAAGCATATATGTTACTCTGATATCTGCTAGGAACCACACCGTTGACAAGAGATCTCCACTTGGTAGAGGTTATACCGAATATAACAGGTCACAATGCTCGTATCATTTGGTGAGACTGAAGCAAGGTCACAATGACCTGAATTATTTCAACAAGGTTTCAAATGCTAGTCATCTAGACACCATGGATGTTACACCGAATTGGCTCTAATAGAGGTTTTATACTGTGGGATTGAGGCACACATTTCCAACAATCTCCCATTTGACGAAGATCACACACGCACCTCGAGAGCACAACAAAACTACTGACATTCATGGGCACTGAGGCCCATCGTATTGGCACACCACTTGAACTTGTATGTCCTCACTAGCTTCGTCAATGCATCTGCAGCATTCTCTAGAGTATCAAATTTTTCCAAAATAACCTTTCCATCCTCCACCATATCCCATACAAAATGGTACTGTACATCTATATGTTTCGTCCTGGCATGGAAAGTATGATTCTTTGCTAGATAAATTGCACTCTGAATGTCACATAAAATAGTTATTTTCCCTACATCAAAACCAATGTTAGAACACAAATGTTTCAACCAAACTACTTCTTTACAAGAATTTGTAGCTTCCATGTATTCAGCCTCTATAGTGGACAAAGCGACCACAGCTTTCCGCTTACTCATCCAACTCATTGCACCACCATTCATCATGAAAATGTATCCACTAGTGGACCTCCTGTTGTCAATGTCCCCTACCCAATTAGAATCTACATAACCTCGAATGTAGAGTCCTTTATGATTCAACCAAGTTCCCATGGTAACACAAAGCATATTCTGAAGTCCTCTTCAAATATCTAAACACTCTCTTCATAGCATCCCAATGTATTCTTCCAGGATTAGCCATAAAACGACTAAGAACTCCTACTACTTGGGAAATGTCTGGCCTTGTATAGACCATTGCATATAGAAGACTACCAACTACACTAGCATAAGGTACACTAGTCATGTCCTCCATCTCAGTAGGAGAATTTGGACAATCTTCAATAGATAGCTTTGTTCCCTGCAAGATTGGAACAACTAGTTGCTTGGAATTAGTCATACAAAATCTCTCTAGAACAGTCTTGATATACTTACTTTGACTGAGCCAAAGTTTTCTATTCTTCCTATCCCTAGTTATTTCCATCCCCAAAATATACCTTTCTGCAACAAGATCTTTCATTTCGAACTTAGCAGACAACTAAGACTTAAGATCAAAAATCATTAGCTTACTATTGCCTATGAACAACATATCATCAACATAGAGAGAAATAATAAGCACTCGATCACTTTCAGCTTTATAATACACACAATGATCATATTTTGATCTAACAAATCCCAAAGACAATACAAAGGTATCAAACTTCTAGTACCACATTCTAGGAGACTGTTTTAACCCATATAGATACTTCTTTAACTTGCAAATCAGTTTTTTTTTACCTTTCTCCACAAAGTGCTTAGGCTGGGACATATAGATTTCTTCTTCAAGATCACCATGAAGAAATGTTGTCTTCACATCCATCTATTAGATCTCTAAGTCATACGCTGCTACAAGTGACAAAATAAATCTAATGGATGTCAACTTAGCTACAGGAGAAAAAATCTCCCCATAATCAATTCCCTCTACCTGGGAGTAACCCTTCACAACCAACCTCGCCTTGTACTTTTCCACACTGCCATCCAGACCAATTTTCCTCTTAAATACCCATTTTCACCCCACATATTTTCTTCCTTCAGGCAAGGGCACCAAACTCTAGGTATCATTCTTTTCTAATGATGCCATTTCTTCATTCATGGCTTCCCACCAAGAGTCTGAATCAAACATTTTAAATGCCTCTTTTACAGTCCTAGGTTCATCAGTGCTAGAAATCAAAGCATAGGCACAAGTAAAATATATCAAAGAGAACCCATACCTACTAGGTTGCTTTCTTTCTCAAGTTGACCTCCTCACTGGTTGAGGTTGAGGCTGTTCTTCTTCTTCTGAACTTTCATAACTGCTTGAGCTCTCCTCAGTTTTAGGTACATTTTAAATTTTCAATTCCTCTTTCTTCGGTGTTGGAGGAATTATAACTACATCCTTATTGTTCTCTAACTACAAATCCAAAGTAGAAGGCTTCAGCTCACAAAATATTACACTTCTGATGTACAAACCTTCTCCGTATCAGGATTCCAAAGCTTGTATCCTTCTATGCCAGCACTATAGCCAATAAAAATACAGTTGATAGCCTTGTTCTCCAACTTAGATCTTTTCTCATTTGACACATATGCATATGCCTCATAGCCAAAAACACGAATGTGTCTCAGAGAGGGTTTCTTACTAGACCATGCTTCCAAAGGTGTTTTCTAAACAAGAGAAGAATTTGGAGAACGATTTATCAAGTAACATGCAGTAGCTACAACCTCAGCCTAGAACTTCTCCAAGCCAACACTACTCGGCATACTTCGTGCTCTCTCCATCACTGTCCTATTGAACCTTTCTACACCTCCATTTTGCTGTGGAGTATAAGGTGTAGTCTTATGTCTCTTAATCCCATGGTCTTTGCAATACCTCTTGAATTCATCAGAACAAAATTCACTACTATTATCAGTCCTTAAGCATTTAATTTTACTCCTAGTATGATTTTGTCCAAGGTTTTTAAATTCCTTAAACTGATTGAACACTTCTGATTTACTTTTCAAAAGATAGACAAATGCTCTTCTTGAATAATCATCAATAAATGATACATAGTACCTTGACTTAGACAAAGAAGAAACATTCACTGGACCAAATACATTAAAATGAATATAATCTAGCAAACTAGAAGATTAATGAGGACTAGAATAAAATAAAACACGGTGTTGTTTTCCATATATATAATGTTCACAAAATTCAAATTCAAGGTTACAATCATCAAGCCCCTCAACTAGGTTTTTATTCTTCAAGTTTTTCAAACCTTTTTCTCCAATGTGTCCTAGCCTATGATGCTAGAGCATAGTCTTTTCTGCTAGAAGTTTAACTTCCATAGAGTTTACACAATTAGGAACATTTCCCTCTCTTCCTCCATGAGTAGCTTTTTGTGACTTTACAGAGACACTGTTGCATTGAATAGCATGTGCATCCAGCTTGTACAAGGTACCAATACAAGCACCTCTCGCTAGCACCATTGAGCCTCTAGTCATCTTGCAGCCATTTCCAAAGAACATGACTTGCACTCTGATATCATTCAGCGTACTGACAGACAGTAGATTTCGAGCCTGACCTGGTATATGCATAACATCCTTGATCCCCTTCACTCTGCCATCAGGGAATTGGATTCTGACTCTTCCACGACCAACAATCTCCAAAGATGAATCACTTGCTAAATACACCTTCCCACCATCGTATTCTTCATACTTCGTGAACCAGTCTCTATGAGATTTCGTATGGAAAGATTCTCTAGAATCAATCAGCTAGACATCATCTGATGCCTGTGTAGCCAAGGCTGCAATGAAGGTGTCTGCATCACTTTGAGAAGAATCATTATTGGAAGAGCCCTTCTTCTTCTTCTTTTTCTCCTCTTTACAATCCTTTCAGACATAACCAGGTTTCCCACAATTCCAAGACTTCACCTTGGAATTCTTTCCATGATACTTTGATCTCCCCTCTAATTTCGATTTATATTTCTTGTCCTTCTTCTTTCCTTTTTCTTCTGATCTTCCTCTAACAACAAGGGCCTCCTTCACCATCTCAGAAGATTTCCTTCTCATCTCTTTTGATAACAAAGAAGCAACAACATCTTCCATCTTGAAACTGGATGTTGTACTCCTAATAGCCATCACCAGGTGATCCCAAGAGTCTAGCAAAGAACACAATAAAATCATACAACGATTCTTTTCTTCAATATTCATGCCCACAGATGTTAACTGTGTAATCAACAAGTTGAATGTGTTCAAATGATCAGCTACAGACCCTCCTTCCTGCATTCTGAAAGTGTATAGCTTCTTCCTCAGGAACAGTTTATGCACCAAGGACTTCCCCTAATAAATAAACGCTAGTCTCTTCCACAAGGAAGATGTAGTCTTCTCTTCATGCACACTCAGAAGGATGAAGTCTACCAAACAGAGCCTTATCATCCCCTTATACTTTCTATCTACAAGGTCCCAATCTCCTTGCTTCATGCCTATAGGTTTCATTCCAGACACAGCAAGCCACAGATCATGATCTGCTAATAGATCTTCCATTTTGAGTTTCCACAACTCAAAATTGCTGCCATTGAATTTCTCTATTTCAATCTGTAATTAGAATTAACAAACTTCTATAGGACTCCCACTGAACAAAAATTGACACAAAAAACCCAACGTACCCACAAGGATAACACAACTGGCCAAGCTCTGATACCACTTGTAAGGAAAGCCAAGGTGTGGAAACAACTCTCCTAATGTCAAAACCTTAGGGAAGAACACAAAGACTCTTTTAAATTTTACAATTACATTCCAATTAAGATGCACATTAAAGTAATAGAAAAATAGAATTAGACATACATATGAACACCAGATTTATGTGGGAAAACCCTTACGGGAGAAAAACCTACCACACTAAGAGAAGTCACTTTGTATTACAGTAATGAAGATTACATATAGAGATCAAACTTATCTTTTTGATGTCAGTTTATAGCAGCATTCACTATGATCAACCTTGTACAGAAAAACATTCAAGTTACAACTTTCTCAAAATAGAATTCACAATGATACACTTTGAACCATTCATCTACAGTTCATCCATTGAAAAAATTACCTAACCATCAAACCAAACAACATCTGCAATTCCTGAGTGTATACATGTCGTCCATGTCTATCGAACTTCCTCTCAGTAATGGCTGCAACAATCCAACTGCTAGCGGTTCCCATTTAGATTCTCTGATTGGTCACAGACTCACCACACAGGATGGTCTTCCAATTGATCAAAGGTGTTCACAATGTATTGGCATGTCGGTGAGACACTAACCGTGCCTCCCCGATGCCACAAAACTTAACCATCAATGTCGCCAAGAGTCGTCACTATCAGTAAGAGGTTCCACCGAGTTCAAAAAGCTATTGCTTAGACTCCACCTTGTCACCAAGACCTCATACCAATGATCATCACTTGTATCGCTATTCGGAAAGACCATCATCCTTCACCAAGAAATCATATCGAGCTCTTTATGTTATATCAAAACATCTAATAGTCAGCAAGACTTATCACTTGCACCGAGAGTTCTTATCGAAACAACATGTTATACTGATGCATCCAAGATAAAGTTGTCAGTGAGACATCTCACATCGTTGAGACTTCATACCAAGCTAGAAAATATTAATCTGATGCTCCAAGTGTATACTATTAGTGAGACATACCAACATTGCTGAGAGATCTTCCCAAGTATTCAAGTCACCCCGATGACTCCAAGTAAAAACTTATCAATGAGACTTTCGATATCGGTAAGAATACATACCGAAGAATATATGTTACTCTGATATCTGCTAGGAACCACACCATCGGCAAGAGATCTCCACTCGGCAGAGGTTATACCTAACACAATAGGTCACAACGATAGTATCATTTGGTGAGACTGAAGCAAGGTTTCAAATGCTAGTCAGCCAGACACCATGGATGTCACACTGACTTGGCTCTAATAGAGGTTTCAGCCTGTGGTATTGAGGCACACATTTCCAACACCAATCAAAGGAAAAAAGTGAGGGCTCACAAGTACACACTCGAGTGAGAAAGGCCATATTTGACACACTTTATGCAATATTCCAAAAGAGGCACACTAAGCTGATTGTATGGATGGACAAGTCTAGGTGACTCATTCCAAAAGTCACAATGCCATTCAAGAACATAAGAGAATAAAAGACAAGCTCAAAGAAAAACTCCAAGAGAGACAAAAGAGAAGCACTTTTGATACTGGAGCCTTTATAACTATCTAGGATATGATAAGGCAACATCAAGACTATTATAAGGAACACAAAGAGATGCCAAAGAATTTATTGATGCTTCAAAGGAAGGGATGCCTACACTATTCAAAAATGCTTGAGAATTGAAGAGTTAGAGTATATGGATGAAAGAGTGCTAGCTAATACTGTAGGGAGCCTTGGAAGAAGCCAAGAATGAGGATTCAACACTAGAAGAGGCCTGTGAGTATTTGGAGAGGATGATGATCATGGAAATTGCTGCAAGGAATTCTTTAGAGGATGTTGAAACACACTTGAGCCAAGAATATTTAGATCATATAACACAAGTTCATTTGTAGTTCATTAGAGCATAATTGTTAATAATTTTAATTCCAAAAGACACTTATGAAGAGGTGTGCCCTCTTCAAGATATTGATATATAATTTGGACATGTAATAATTATATAGTAAGAGCGAATAGGGAGAGAATAGGAGATATATAGAAGATACTTTTCAAAATGTTTATCATATAGATTATACTGTAAGGACCATGATGCATGCATTAATTTTTGCATAAATCAATGGAAGATCTTTAATTCTGTGTGACTCAATATTGGTGTATATTGTTTGTTGATTCAAGCAATTATCTAGTTGTCTCCACATTGTTATTTCTCTATTATTTGAATTTTTATATCCAAGTTGATATTCAATTTCATCAAGACACATTTGTTGTTATTGTGTAATCCAGTTGATTGGTTTCCATTAAAGAATTAAATCCTTTTAATTGATTATAGTAACTTGGAAGTAACATTTGGATCAGTAAGAAGAGTTAGGTAATTGATATGATTGTCATATTGTCTCCAACTTGATGTTATCTTGCTATTCAAATTGAGGATATACTTTATTTGTCAATACACATTTGTTGTCATTGTGTGATTCTTTTAATTGGTTCCTTCAAGGAAGGATTAAAATCCTTTTAATAAATCACGGTAACCTGATAGGATGGAATGGATCAATAAATAGAGTTTTTCAGTCTGATTCTTGCACGTTTATACAATGTATAAACAAATATAAGTCCCAAATAATTAGAACTATAGCCAATACTAGTCACTTATCATAAAACTTCATTGACTCTACTTACCCAATAAAGCACTGGTCCACCTCACATTTCATTTCTACTTTACTTATCAACCTTCACATTCAAATTTTCCAATTATCATATTAAGAGTAGAAGTAGTTAACAAGCCACCATCTATCCCACACTTTATGCCACTGTGGATAGATCCTTAAGTATAAACAAGTCACACAATTTGCTTCAGCTATCAAGGTCCACATGCCTAGGTCTAGCAGAACTTGAAGTTCAGGGAGTCATCAACCATATAGTTTAACTCCATCCATTGGTTCAAAAACATTGCAAGTCTAATCATAGAGCCCAACATCCTCCTAAGATTTGTGAACTGCATTTTTGATATCCAATAAGGGGAATGCAATGCAATTGGAGAATAAATGAAATCAAAATCTAATGCCATTTTTCCATATGAGGAACACTAAATTTTTCTATAGCATAGGACACAATATGCTAGTGTATGAACAACCAAGGCCAATTAGTGTCAAATGCATAAGAAAAACAAAAGAAAGAAGAAAGATATTCCAACACCCCAAAGCTGCAATGGCATTGGTCAGGCCTGATGTTGGAATAACCACAAGCAAAAAGGATGCCCAAGCATAACACAAGACTAGAATGATCTTGGTGGGTACTATGCAGGACAACCAAGAAGACAATTGTTGGAAAAATGAAGAAGAACATCTTTCTATATAGTTTTTGTTGTGATTGATGTCACCATGATATATGAGTTGCAACTATAAGATCAAGTCTTAGTTTGATCTGGTATTCTGGACCAGTACCTAAAATGATATGCAGTTATCATCCTTCGATGTTTTGGTCTACAGTTCTTAGCTATTGATAAGTATTGTTTGTGGATTTTGGGAAGCATTTTTTAATGTCTAAAGGCTATTTTTTCTAGATCTCTCATATTTAAGGCCCTAGGTCACGAAGGGCCAAGAGTGGAAGGCTTCCCTAACTTACCTTAGCTTAGTGGGGTGTTAGGAAGTGTAGGATGAGAATGATGAGGACTATAAGGTCCTTCAATCACTCTATAGACCCAAAATATAGAATGGGGCTAGGCGAGTGGGTTGTCAGGTTCATCACCATGTCTCAAGAAGCTCCCTTCCTAAGGGAAAAAGTGTGGTCCTGAGACGATAGCGTGATGCAATGGAATCTCTCAAGTGCGCTAGCATCCATACGACCAGATGGCTAAAGAGACAAGGTCAAACTTAAGAAAATAGACTAATGTCCTAGCTAACTACTTCTAAAGGGCCAAAACAACGTTATGAAGTAAACAATATATTCTCTAAAATGATAAAGTAGATACACCAAAGTTAGGGTGGCAGGAATCATCTCACAAATGAATTCATTTTCTAGCTAGCTCCCAAAAGCATGCCCACCTACACAAAATGGAGAGGAAAATTGTTGGGTCCTACTTCAATTAGACCCCCGTTTAGGTGTTTTCACCTCCATGGACAACCAAGAAAGCAAGTATGATAAAGAAAGTAAGGTAATCAAGAACACTAAAACACTAAAAAATAGTAAGTGTGCTTACTCAACCAAGTAATATAGGAGAGGAATGGAAAGCTTACCATCTCCATCAAGAGCACTCAAGGCTAATGGGGGAGAAAATAAGAGGAACTCAAGCCTCCACTGCAATGGTGTTGTCCCACATTTTGTCTACTGAATTGATGGAGTGATGTTGTTGTTGTTGTGGAGTTCAAAAGTGTTGCTAGAATGCTCGAATGCTTGAAGTGAGTGCAAGAGAATTAACGTTAGCTTGTGTAAAGGATGGAATGGAAGAGTGAATGGTGAATTTGAAGGAGAGATAAATAAAATGGCCATATTCTAGTCAGTCAGCTGAAGGTGGCATTAAAAGTTGACTACCAATGAGAAGTGTAATGCCTCTACTAGCTCCAGTGGTAGGAATTTTCTAGGGATGTAAGTGCACCATGTGGAAGTTTGCATGCCGCGTTGGTGTCCCCAATAGAAATTCCCAAACTAAAACTTAAACTAGGCACCAAGTGGAACTAATGCAACAAGCTTATGTGTAATTTAGCCTCCAAACCTAGTTTTCTAAAGTTGAGAAATGAAAAAAGCGGAATTTGCATAAGGGGTGCAAATTCACTCCTATACATTTTGCCCCCACTTTAGTGAGCACAAATATTGATGAGTGCTTTGGTAAAGTAGATTGAAGAAGAGTAAGGTTAGAAGTGTATACTCAAACCATCGATGAAGCAGACAATGATTTGACGAACATGAAGGTGTAGGGAAAGCGAAGGACTCCATAGCTTCTTAGAACTATGAAATTGAAGAAGTAAAGCGTCTTATAGGCATGTAGACTTGCAAGGATGTGAGCCCCAAGATCTCTCACATAAAGGAAGACCCATGAAGTAACTACCTTACAGGGCGATAGACCTACAATGAAGGTTTCCCCCAAGAATTCTCACATGGAGGATACCTAGAAAAGTGCCTTACAGACACACAGATCTACAAGGAAGCATCCCCCAAGAGCTCTCACATGGAGGAAGCTAGGAAAACACCCTACAAACCTATAGACCTATAGGGAAGGTATCCTTCAAGATCTCTTTCATGAAAGAAACCTAAGAAAGTGCCCTACAGACTCGTAGACCTGTAGGGGAGCTACCCCCAAGATATCTCACATGGAGGAAGCCCAAAGGAAGTGCCCTACATGTTCTCAAACCTATAGGGAGGCATCCACCAAGATCTCTTGCATGGAGGAAACTCAGAAAAGTGGACTCCATAGAGTTAGAAAGCGGCCATGTAGGCAAGTAGGTGGATAGTCACACAAATCATCGATAACTTGGAAGAATTTCAAAGGGGTCCCTCAGGAACCCATTGTGAAGAGGGGGGTCCACTCAAGGGATGCACTATTTGAAATCATATGTTTTCTTTCTCAAATCCATCCATATTCAAGAGATTTGTTTGAAAGCTGTTCACTTCATCAAGGAATTTGAAAGGAAGAACATGCCCTCATGCAAGGGGAAGGTAAAAGTTGTTCCCACTTTAGAGGAAGGTTTTCAATTTCTTTCTTTATGAACCCATGATGAAGGAAAAATGTTCCATTAGGGTTCCGAGTTTAGAATACGAATTCGAAGAAAGGTTTGTGAATATTTTCAAGAAAAGATTCATTGGCAATGAATGAATTTTCTTGAAAATTGAAATGTTGAAGAAGCAGCATTGTGACACATGAGAGGGACAACTCAAGCAAAGAAGAGAGAAATATAAAGATAAAGATAAAGAGAAAAAAACATAAAAAGGTGCAAGGGTAGCCTAATATTTTGGGGTCAGAACTGCTCATAAATATATATATATATATATATATATATATATATATATATATATATATGTATGCATAGTAATAGTACATAAATGAACTTTCATCAACCCCCTTCCATATCAGGCCATGTGAATAATGAATGAGAAGACAAAGTAAAAATAAAAAAATGGGTCAACATGGAAAGGAAGCCTAAATTCCCCCAATGCTTTTCATCGTCCCTAATTTACCAAAAATCAAGCACAAAAATGGAAGAATGATGATACAAATAGAGGAAGGTTTACAACACAAAAACTATGCTTGTATCCAAGCACCAATAGGGGTGAAAAAGGTCATTTAGGCACACATAGCACAATTATGGGGGAACAAATCACAAAACACACAAACACACATAAAAGATCATAAAGAGGCCTCCTCCTAACATTGATTGACCAAGAGGTCATCCACTTCCCACTCTAGATCATCGTAGGGGGAAGGAGGCCAAGTATATAGTGGTGGGATGTCAGGAGGAGGAGCATCCACCCCTCTCATAACAAGGGCTAAGTAAGAGGGCCCCACAAGGTCCTCTCTACTAAGCTGTTGTGGAGCTAGGGTCAACAATTTCGAGAAGATTGCTGACAATGCTGAAACTTCATCCACAAAGTTAAACATGCACCCTACAAGAGTTCCATATTTAACTTCAATGGATGGCACAAGATATAACTAAGATTCACCACAAGGATCACTAAATGACTTAGGAGCGGTGACGAACTTAGGGGAAGCCAGGACTAGTTCCATCACTAGGACAAAATGAGTTAGCACAGGACCACCTTGTGAAGAAAGTGGGATCCTCCTATGTCCCCTATTGCTAGAAGGATCATACTCCACCTTTTTCTTTGTTAGAGGAGGGGAAATCCCCAAAAATTAGGCTAGAGGTGTGGAGGAAGAGGAGGAAAAAATTGTTTTAGATATAACTAAGGTATTAGCCATATCCACGAGCTTCTGGAAAGGAAGGACATCTGGAATGGACATCAGCAAAGGTGGCTCCACCGAAGGAGCAATGAACACCTGTATCCCCTTGGGGTCAGAAACATTTGTACTCACAGTGGAAGCTAGAAGCAATGCAGAATTAGACTGAAGAGAAGAAAAGGGAAGGGGAGAGGAAGATCTTGTAGGATGCCTTGAAGTAGGGGTGGTCATCTCTTCTTCCTTCCTCTATGAAGCAGCCTACTTAGCTAGAAGATCCTTTTGTCAGCGCTTACATTTGCATGCAAGGAAGTTTCTACAACTCTTTGAGTTGGAGCTTGGAGGCTGCAAAGGAATGGAAAGATCTTGCTCAACCATGGGAATGTCCACTACAGCCGTGTCTAGTTGAGGAAAGAATTCTTGCACATGAGTAGGTTGAGAAGTAGTGGGGGGAGTCGGCTCAAGTACCTCAACAATGGGCCTCTTCCTGTTCATTGCTTCAGGAGCAGGAGTAGTAGGAGGTTAGGGATCAAATTCCCTTCAGGAACAACTCTTTCTAATATATAAATAGTACCATAGTCTAGGGTATTCATTAGGGAGATCTAAGATCCTAAGCTTGGGTCTACATCAAGGAGGTATGATCAGATTCAATGGATAGCCACTGGGATGACTCATCCAATACTCCTCCCAAGAAAGGGGAGAGGATGAGGTAGTCCAGGAAAAGGAAACCTTCTCTTTTCCTTTACAGGAAGGAGAGGGAGCTGACGTGGACTTCTCCTTTCCCTTTTGGGAAGGGGGAGTGATCAATGTAAGCTTCTCCTTCTCCTCTCAAGAAGAGGAGGTGACTAGTTGTTGTATCATAGGAAGGGTTAGTTCGAGCTATCCCTTGCCCCCAGTCTTATACTTTATGTAATTCTTGTAAAATAAGTTCGTTCTTAGAGGAAGAAGACTGATAGGGGTGGGCCAAAGTGATCCAACAGATATCCTCCATGGGATACCAAGGGCTAGTGTGGACCTAAAAATCTGCAAATGGTTAAAATCCTAACACACAAAGCATGGTTAGTGTTTTTAAAAAAAAGAAAATATTCAACATCCATATGAGATAATCTAACATGCTTTTAAAATGAAATATAATAACAAGATAACTAAAGCATCTGTGGAAAAACATGAAGTAAATCATATCTCATATTGGATTGGTGCTTCTGTGGATAGAAGCCCTTTCCCAATCCTTGCTAAGCTCCATGATGAAAATGATGTGAAAATGCTATCAAGATGATCAAGATGAAATCCTAACTTGAATGAGTTGTGGAGAAAAATGCTAAGATTGTGGAGGATTGATACAATAGAGAAGCTCTCTATTTATAGCCAAAAAGGATAGAAGAATGCCAAATATGGAGGATGTGGGACTAAAGATCCACCAATAGGAAGGAGCCACTTGTCAACTTGTGAGAGGTTGAGGAATGAGCACATTTTGGTCAATGTGCCAAAGAGGGAAAGATTCAAATTTGAATTTGAGAGTTAAATGCCAAGTTTGACCTTTGCAAGAGACATGTAAGAGCCATGTAAGAGCTCATAAATGCTTTGTTGGATGTACATGTCAACTTGTTTTTGAATTCAAATTTGAGGGAATATTCCTCAAAGATGCCATGTTGATGGAAAATGATGAATTAATAAATCAATAAATTGGTTTATTTGTGCAAGTGGGAAAAGCTAGAGGATATGATGGGTGGTTAGATTAGATTAATTAGGATTAGATTAATTTAGTGAGGGATTAGGTGGTTTGACCCATTTGACTTAGATTTTAGGGATTTAAACTAAATCAAAGGGAGATGAAAGGTGATTTCAGATTTAATTAAATAAAGGTTTGATTTATTTAATCAAGGAGGGTGATGTTAGGATCAAATTAAATAAAGTTGATTTATTTAATTTTAATTGATGACTTTAGGAGATTGATCAAGTAAACTTGATTTATTTGATGAATGGATGAATATGACCTAATCAAATGCATGATTTCAATTTCATGTGTCTACATTTTTCCCCTCTTTGAAGCAATGTACTTGCTACATTGGTTCAAAGAATAAACTTGTCGTGATCAAAATTCAAAAAATTTCTGATTTTTTTTTGGATGCCCCAACGGAAAGAAGTACACTAGTACATTTTTGTGTTCATAATGTTGATGGTTTGTTGATGCAGGATGGATGCATTGGCGATGATGATTAACTATTCATGATGTGATGTTAGTGCAAAGAAGAAGAAATGAGAAATGAGATGATGACAATAGGATCGAACAAGTTCATGATTAGTCAAGACTTTATTAGAGATGATGATGATGATGATAGATGATGATTTGCTTACCAAGAATTGGGACTTTAAAAGGGCTACATACCTTATGTTTGATAACACATGTAGATATGATGCATCAAGGTATAAATAACCAAGATGGCATTATACCTAGTGTGATGGACTTTGAATCGACAAACAAACAGGACTATTCTTGTTCACACTTGACATATGGAAACCTTGCTAGGATGTACCTAACAAAACAAGTATTTTCCAAGTTATTTTACAAGAACATCCAACAAGAACAACAGAAAAAAGATAATGATTGTTGCCCCATTCCTTTCTCTCTAAATTATTTTGAGTAGACATCATCGATAGGTCCATTCAACCTTCAAACAATGACCATAGTTAGTTGTTAGTCCATTTAAAATAATCCAATCTAAGATTCCTATCAAATACTTGACTATGCTAAAATATGTAAACTAAGTAGAACAAAGACCACTAAATTGCAAGCATATAAAAACATGATCAAAAATTTATCTCATAGTGGATTGGTGCTTGTATGGAAAGAATCCCTTTCACAATCCTTTGCTAAGCTCCATGATATGTTGATGATATGTTGATGATCAAGATGACGAAGTGAAATGGACAAAATTAGCTCTCAATTGAAGAGAGTAACTTTGCATGAAATTTGTAGATCAAGTTGTGGAGGATTAAATCAATGGAGATGATCTCTATTTATAGAATAGAATGATAGAAGAATGCCAAACATGGAGGATGTGGGACTAAAGATCCACCAATGAGAAGAGGCCACTTGTCAACATCTGATAGGTTGAGGAATGAGCACATTTTGGTCAATGTGCCCAAGAGGGGGAGATTCAAATTTGAATTTGAGAGTTAAATGTTGAGTTTGAGCTTTGCAAGAAACATGTAAGAGCTCATAAATGCCTTGTTGGATGTACATGTCAACTTGTTTTTGAATTCAAATTTGAGGGAATATTCTTCAAAGATGCTATGATGAGGGAAAATGAGGAATTTATAAATGAATTAAAATTCTTTATTGGTGCAAGTGGGAAAAGCTAGAGGATGTGATGGGTGGTTAGATTAGATTAATTTAGTGAGGGATTAGGTGGTTTGACCCATTTGAATTAGATTTTAGGGATTTAAACTAAATAAAAGGGGGATGAAAGGTGATTTCAAATTTAATTAAATAAAGGTTTGATTTATTTAACCAAGGAGGGTGATGTTAGGATCAAATTAAATAAAGTTGATTTATTTAATTTAAATTGATGACTTTAGGAGATTAATCAAATAAACTTGATTTATTTGATGAATAGATGAATATGACCTAATCAAATGCATGGTGTCAATTTCACGTGTCTACAACTGGTATCTAGTGTCATGAACTACATGCATGACACATTCATTGGAAAATTTTAAATATTTGAGAACAACGAAGGGAATTCAATTCATGGAAGATAGCCGAGGTATGCCTAGCTTCAACCTCAACAAATTTGACTCCAAAATAACATAAGAAACTATGTTAATAGCCCTAGGTCCAACTAGGGTGGACAAAGTTATCGAATCGTATGGTTTAAGACACATACCATCACACATACAAATGGTTAATTTGGTTTCTTCATATTCTTCCCTCTGTAAGGAATTAAATACTAATGTTTCTTTCATAATGAAATTCACACAGGTCATAGGGTCTACCAGGGACCCCATCACAATTTTACTATTGAGGAAAGCAAGAATGCAGAGGGGAGAGGGCTTGTTGTTTAAGGGAAAGTATTGCGATGTGAATGTTATGTTCGGCGAACCGGGTGCGGGTACAGCAATAGAAGTCACTGTGACCATGTTAACATAGGCCTCAGGTTGAGTAATAGAATTAGTGGGATTGATAACCATGTTAGTAGAGTGTGATGAAAATGGGTTTATATATATCTGCAATTGATGATTAGCTTTCACCACTAGTTTGTTAGTATTCTATTTACTCTGGTCAAGACGAATGGTACCATCCTCGATGCAATCCTGTATCTCATGATGTAGCCACATACAACATTTGATATCATGTCCATTAAATTGATGGTACTAAAAATAAGTACTTCCATCATAGAAATTAGGGTAAGGCTCCTTAAGAGGATTAGGACTCGACAAGGTTACGATCTTATCCTTCAAAAACTTTTGTAAGATGGAGGAACAAGATTCTGATAGCCTTGTGAATTCTCGATTGTGTCTAAGGCCATTGTAATCTGTAGTGGCTACTACATTTGCAATAGCTTTTCATTTTCCATAGATCGACACAATAGATTTTCCTTTAGGATGGGAGCACAAGGAAGACCTCCTGAAATGAACCACCATCTACTGATACTCTCGTAAGGCTACACAAAAATTCCCAAAAGAAGGGTATTTCATAAGGGAAAACATCTCTTGCCAAGGCCTCTGTAAGTTCCATATGAATACCTTGTTGGAATCAAGGAACACTGAGAGGGGGCATGAATCAGTGTTTTGAAAAATTTAACTTTATTAACTTGATCTTTAAACCACTTATAAAATTGAACCAAAAGAAAGATGCAAGAACACAAGGATTTTTACATGGAAACCCTGTTAGGGGAAAAACCATGGTGGAGGTTAATCCACAAGATGAGTATACTCAAAATAAGTGTTTACAAATGGGGAATGCACATGCATTCAAGCACACTACCTAGAGCTCACTACTCAAATACAAAGGGGTTACTTCCCAAAAGAAGACTCATTGTCTTACAATCATAGATAGACAACTGGAATGGATGAACTATGAGATAGCATCTGCGGATGCCTAATTACAGTTCTGGTTAAGTGCATTGACAACATTATAGTTCTATTGATGCTATTGAAACTCTATTTGATTTAGTCCAAATCACCAATCTTTTTTTTGCTCAAGTGAAACCACACACAATCGATCTATAATACTTCTAACTCACGCATCATATATCAAAATGATATGAGAAATTGATGATATATATCCACAACTACATATTACATCAACTACATGTCAGCTTTAACAAAATATGAAATGCGTAAAAATAGTTTGCCCAATCCATAAAAAATTATCAATGCGAACCAAGCAATGTCTGCCAAAACATAGTGAGGACCCAAAACAACATGTCTCGAACATGAAACACCTTAAACAATTATGCCTCAACACACTATACTCATCTAGTTAGCCTTTTATGTTGGATTCCCTATTTTAGCTTTGACAGTTAACACATATCTTCAATCTAACTTTCGGTATAAGGAAATACTGAGGTGCAGATGGGATTACTAACTAGGGTTTCCATCAATGACAACACCAGATGACTTGTGCAGTGTCTCTTGCCAATAATATTCTCCTTTGGCATTGATGGGAACACTTAGTGAAAAATGACTAAGTGTCAGAATTAGTAACCACATGAATACACTGCATTCCTCATGAAACATCAAAAGAAAAATTTTAATCTGAACTCCCCCTAAGATGAATATGACATTTTTCACTATCCCACACTCCCCCTTTGACATCAATGGCAAAGGCGGGAATCCACATACCAAAAATCATACAAAATTGTATATGTACAAACATGCTTTTCTAACTTACATGGACTTGAATATGTCTGCAAAATTATTCTTCAACAAGATTAAACTAGTGTCCCAACCCTTTTTGAGACTCTCCAAAATAGTCATGTGACCAAAAACCATTTAGGTTTGCATCTCTACTAACTCAAGATTTTTCAGATCACTAACAGCCATAACATTTTGTGATTCCTTCAATGCACTAAGCGTTGTCTCCATTTTAGGACCAATTAGTCATCTGAGCTCACATACCCTTTCAACAATTCTATATTTTTCATGGTTCAAACTTTTAATTTTTTCAAGAAAGGATATGACTTGACCTTCTTGCTTACCCATAGAAATGGTTATAGGATCAAAGGTCTGAGATATATTTGCTAACTATTTCTCATATTCCTTAATTTTCTTCTCAGTGACCTCAATGAATTTTGACAAGGATAAGCATGACTTGTAGATATTTCCACCCTCAGATAATGCACCTTGAATTTTCTTTCCATAGGTATCTAATAATTATTTATCATTAGTAATCATACCCTTCAATCTACTGAACCTATTTGCATCAAATTCTTTCTGGACCTTATCCTTAGCTAACTTTTCAAGAGACTCAAATTGAGTACTTACAGAGTTGATAAGTTTCTTTAGCTGACTGGAGGGAGAATTGTCCTTGACATGTGTGGGAATGATCTTATCCAAGATACTAGATGCAAGACTTAGTAGCTCACTATCCTCAATGCGAGATTTCAATATCTCCTCCCTTGACTTGGCCTGAGCAAATGATGCTACCTTCAACTTTTGAATAGTAGATAGAGTGGCCAAGTTGATAGGACATTTAGCCAATTTAGGGTCAAATTCCTCCTTTTGTTCTTTTAAAAACTTCTTTACTTCCTTTGCAGTGTCTCTTGCTTCCAATGCAACCTCATCCTTCTTTTCTTCAATCATAGATTATTGCTTGGCTTTGGGAATCTCTATTTCTTCAACTGACATAACTTTAGGAGCTTCAGTCTCCATGGGAATTTTAGTATCTTGCATATCTAGAGGATTATTAGTGTACTCAATTGTGTCTTCTTTCACTTCTTCAATTTATGGACCAGATAGAACATCTTCATCATGAGTTTTTTTAGAAATAACATTATACTTGTTCTTCAACAAAACTGCCTTAAGAATTTTCTCAGTGTCTTTTGCTACTTCCACAGTCTGTCTGATCATAAGCTTATTCACCCTTGATTTTCTCTTAAAATCCTTTTTAGCATCATTGAGGATTTTCTTCATTTCTTCTATTGACATTAGCAGACATAGATTGGCAAGTATGCGTTCTCTCATTCATTCATCTTCATCTCTTGCATTTACTCTCCTCATTTCTGATACTTCATATAACCCATTAGGTAACTCTAAAATTATTTCTATGAGTCATATTGAAAATATTCAAATATTTTATTGTGTCTTCTTCAAGATTTCTTTGCTCGACACTATCAAAAGTGTCATACCATTCAGAAAGTGGTTTGAGATTACCATCCTTAATTAAATCTTTTTCCACTTCCTTTATAGTCATACCTGATCTATCAATTTTCACCTTTTTCTTGGATTTTTCTTAGTCGGAGGGATTTTCCTTAGATAATTTTGATGCCTTTTTTCCCTTATGCTTGATTTCTCTTCTTCATCTAATTCAGTTTCTTCATCATCTTCAACAACAACATAGACTCTTGTGCCTTTATCTTTCTTCTTCTTTCCTTTTCTTTTGGATGTCTTGAATTGAGATTTTACTGGGCTTGATTTCTTTCTAGGATTAGATGAGGGTGCAAAGCTCCTTGTAGATCTAGATCTGGTAGAGGATGCTTCTAGACTAGCTAACTTAGTTCTAGCAGGCTCCCCTCCTTCAGCTTGTTCTCTTTTCTTCCTTGCTTCCCTCATTGCTTCAACTAATATGTCGATGCTTTCTACAAAAGCTCCAACTTCCTTTCTCACCTTCTAGACTATCATATGATTCTTTAGTTGTGTATGCACTTGCATATTCCTCTCTTCAAAGGTATCGAGCCTTTCTTGTATTGGATCCCAAGGTTTACTCAACAAGTGTTGGGCATACAACTTCAAAATGTTTTCTTCAACCTCATATCCCATAGGCATTATCCAAACTATTATAGGTTTCACTGCTTCCATTAAACATTGATCAATGTCAACCATGAAGGAAATGGTGTCCTTATATTTTTCCACAATATATGTAGGAATCCTTTCCCTAGCTTGCATTTCAATCTAGAATATTTTGAAGTAACCCTAGATAGAAGTTTTCCTTTCTTTGCTATCACCAATTCTATATAAGATTTCTTTGGTTTGAACAACTACTAGTCTATCACCTTCCCATTGCACTTTACCAACTCCCAAAACTTTATTCATGAAGTAGAAGAATAGACATAATAGCAGATTTCCATACTTGAGAAAGTTCTTGTCCCTGATTTTACCAAGATTTTCAATTAGTTGGCTCTAGAGTAACTCACTTAAGTCATATTTTGCATTTTCCTTGATCATTTGATAAGTTTCATAGATTGCAGTACTAGATATAAAGTTATCTCGATTGGAGTTATAGATTTTATATTCAATAACCATAGAGGAAAATTTTACATCCAATTCAATGATGTTATTAATTGTCATACCTCTTTTTTTGAAAGTGGAACTCCTTGCCTCGGTGACTGTTTGGTTCTTCACAGATTTCAATGTGGGCAACCCACCCGATGAATTCAGACTAGTAATAATGCTTATAGCTTTTCTTGTGATCTTGAAGGGTTGTATTGACACTCTCAAATTTCCCAAATTTGAAGTGCCCATATCAAAAAAAATTCCTTAGCACTTTCAGAAGTGCACCTGATGAACTTACCTGAATGACCTACTTTGGAGGGTCATAATTTGAAGCCTATTGATTGTCAAGCAAAACCCCTTTGCACACTCACTCATGTGTCCTATGTGAGTAGGAATGTCAATTTTCAGCTTCTCACAATTATTTTTGTTTTTGTTTTGAAAAGTGAAGCTGGAGGGTTTTGTCATTGTTTAGCTGTTTGCAAACGTTTAGTTCTCCAAAGTAGCCTCTCGTTGGAGCTTGCATTTTGCAACTAGTTGATCGTCAAGAGAAAATGATTGCTACTCTACATTATCCATACCAAGATGAGCTCACATGTCAGTTTTTAGAGCTTCATGAGCTGATTTCCTATTTTTAGCAGATCAAAACCAAATGCAATTTCTTCAGTTTTGCATCTGAATTGTTGATAGTATTTCTAAGAGGTCAAATTTGATTGTCAATATCTTTTTATTGGAGATGATTCAATAAAATAACTTTTGCATGTGTGTTCTATACACCAAATTGATCTACTACATCTAGTGGCAGCTCACCAAGAGTTGATTTGCTATTTTTCCAACGAGGTGATCTCTTGAGTTTTAATTGGTTCCAAATAGCTGATTGTTGCAGGAAGTTCAATTGAGCAACTTTGACAATGAATAACTTTTGCCTCGTGATTGATTTATCTGATATTTCTTTTGCACTACATTCTTGGGTTTTCTTTCTACAAGCTTGCAAGTTTTTATAGCTTCACGAGGTCATGTTCCTAGTTTTTAGAGGCAATTCTAGAGCCAATTTAGCCAGTTTTCACCATTTTCCAAAAGTGCCAAAAAGTAGATTTTAGTGAAAACCCATCTCATATTTTCACTTCTGATGCATTCAAAAGCAATGATAGATGAAATTGAGTCTGACAGTTGTTTGAAAATGAATTTTTTTATAGCTGGGCCCACTTGGGGCCCAACATGCTTCACATAGTCATGAAGTTTCAAAATTGAAACGAAAGGTAGGAGCCAAGTAGACTTGTTCAGATGGACAGGGTGGATAATGCTCATATTCATGATAATAGAAATGGTAAGCTCCATATGGCTGGTCACATGTGTTTCATGGCTATATATGATTTGAACAATGATACCATATTTACAATTGAAGAAAATACACCCCAAAGTGAGATTATTTCTCATGATAAAAAATGCTAGCAAACACTCAAGAGACATGGTGTGTATTCTTGAAGCTTATAGTCATGAACATTCAAATGCACTACATGTTAAGTTCATGCAAATGCATCAACTGATTGCTTTCTATGACATATCTATTAAGGAGCTACTTGATATAGAAAGAACGCCATGTCATTATCAAGAAATTAACAAGCTTCAGAAAGGATTGAAGAGAATCTATTAAAGAAGTTGAGTATTTTGATATGGATATAAATGGGAACAAGCTGTCGTATGTATGATTGCAATCAGTGGAGACTTAGCAAGTAAAAGAGGGGCATTTTGCAGCTGCACATGCAAGAATGAAATTGTTGAATACACCTTAGAAGTTGCAAAGTAAAGGTAGCACATACACAATGGAGTTGTAGGAAAGTCTTTGAAGAATTTCAAGCAGAGATAGTGTATTGACAACCATGCCAGAGGACATGAGGGCAACGAGTGAAATGAGAAGGGTTTGTAAGTTTCATACAAATATATGTGTTGAAAACATATTTAAAAATTTCAATCAAATGCAGCTGGTAAGGATTTGCTATTGACAGAGGATGCCATCAGCCAAAATGCAAAGAGCTCGATATGACAGAGACAAAGCATGTGAACTATTTGATCATACATATCCCCAACATGAATTCCATATGAAGAACACACCAACATTGCAAATGTGAGTAAAATGTTTGTTGACCAGACTTTTGAAACTTCCAATCTTGAAATAGAAATGAATGGAACTCACACCATCATAAACAAGGATCAGAAAATGGCTCACAAAATGCAAAATGCAAATAGTTGGAGACGCATACAAGACATGGTATTTGCATCCACCAACACATAGAGGATGGAACATAACAAAAGTGCACCTCACAAAAGGAATGTGTAGAGGGAATTTTAGGAATTCTAAAGCAAATGAAATCAGAGATAGGGAAAATGCACATGCATATTTAAAGGAGGAAACCAACATATTGCTGTAGAGATGCACCAGAAGAGGGATGGTCTATTAAACAAGTTTGTTAAAAATGCTATAGTAAATTCCAAGTGAATGCCACAAACTGGGACGCCACCAATATATGCATTGAAAAGGCCCTAAAAACTTCAAAGAAAATACAACTGGTAGGGGCGTAGCTGTCAACTAAAGAGAGGGCAATGCATATTTGAGAAGGGGTTGTTTGATTCTTCCCATTGTATAAAAAATTAAGGGTAGTAGCTACGCTAGTGATCAAGAAAGCCACGCAATAGTTGAAACAAGGTTGCAAAGAGAAAAAGGTAGAGGATGGCATATGCAGCCACACCCACTGAATGATTGCAGCGTAGCCCAAACACACTGAAGTGTATTTGTTATCAAAAAATTCTAGTAAATGACAAGAGGGTTGTGCCACACACCTATTGAAAGTATACAAAATGGATTTTTAGATTCTTAGAAAATTTTGAATAAAAAAATGCATATGGAGAAGGCTAGTGCACCAAACCAAAGGAGTCAAAGTCTTTATGAACCATCCAATGCCATGAAACAGGGGATACATCAGAGAAAGTGTATATATTGAAGGGGCCTTCAAAACATTGAAGGGTATTGAAATCCATCAGCGCACAGGGTACTAAGGAGGAATGGATGTCATGGGAAGTTGCTGCCATGGTCGTGAAAGTAGATAGCTAAAATGAAATTAGGGAAAACAAAGCAAATGAATTAGATGAGATCAATGGTGGGAAATGGAGAAGGTAAATGCAGCAACATCCTGTCCACACCCTGCCTGATCGCTATTCCAACATGCATGATGGTTAATTCTCGTGTGATTGCGGGTTGATGCCACGTGGTGGGTGTGGGCCCGAGAAAATTTTCAACACATGGGTATAACTCTACTATGTCGGGTGCAAATATTAAAGGAGGCATAGATTTATTTTGAAACATATAATTTTTTTTTTAAAAAAAAAAGGTTCAAAACATTGCCTGTGACTTTTTTTTAAAGGAAAGCGCTCTAAAAAGAAGTTAAAGGGCTTGGTGGGGCCAATGACATAATGTTTTAATTGCCCAAAATTCACTTTATTTTAAAGAGTGAAGTGAATTTAAATTTTACAAGGTTTTTAAAATTAAAAGTTGAAAAGCACAAGTGGAGAAGAAATTTGGTTGCTTCTAAATCTTTTAGAGGCTTTTCACTTTTAATGAAAGGAATTTAAAATGAAAGAGAATGGGCAAGTGTTTTTGAAAGCCCAATGTTGAATATTTTATACTGCTGGAGGATAAATGTGATGCACGTGAAATAGCACAGGTAATATTTTTCTTTTGTCTATGGAGACAAGTGAGTTAAATATTCACCAAAGTAAAATATTTGCAGCCAGAGTATTGCATAAGGGAAAAAGAGAATTTTCACGGGAAGAGAGGAATTTTTCACACAATAGGTAGAATGGAGTGAATTTCTCCACATGGGCATATTTTCTATTAAAGAACAACTAACAGCAAAGGTGGGTTGAAGAGGCAATTCAGTTACAGAGAGAGGAGAGAGGCTTTGAGAAATTGTTGATCAACAGTGAATTGAGATTCCAGATGGCATTTCCAGATTAGTTTTAGGGCTTCTTTTGGAGCTTCTCTTTTCTTTATATTCTCTTCTCTTCTCATTATTCTAGTTCGGAGATTAAGTTCCTGGTTCTAGGGTTTTGTATGGAGTTGGGTAGATAGAGAAATGTCAATTTCTGAGTTGTATTTTGAGTCTGTAAGCTGTAATTTCTGATTTTATGGTCAAATACAACCAGTTTATGCAAATAAATCATGAAAGTGTGTGCACATTCATGAATATCTTCAAATTTTCTCCATACTTGTGTAGTTTAATCATATGAATTCAATAATACAAAGTATCTTTGAGTTTTTCATCTCAAATTTCATGAGATTGTGTTATTTTTTTATGGGTCTATTTCAAGGAAATGGTTAAATGCTTTGAGTAGATAACAGTCATTTCAAGTGTGCAGGTTGGATTTGGTAAGGAGAATTTGATTGATAATAGGAGTGGGATTGTTGGTGTAAGGCACTAACAGTTGATGCAATGCATTAACAATTTAAATCCACTGGTTGAATGTCATTTGTCGATGAATTCTTTTTATGTGTTTGACTCCATGGCCCAAAATTAGGCACCAATTTATCTTGCAGCTTTGTGCATCTCAATTTTTTTTTATAAATTCAAAACCATTTTAAATCTTTATGTGTTATGGTGTTGTAGTTATCTCATGCTCCAAATAGTTGATATTAATGATGAACAACCAATCCTATTCAGTATTATCCTATTATGTTGAGCTATTAAATGAGATTATCTATTGTTGTTAATGTTGTTTATGATAATAGTGCAAAGATTGTAAAAGCATTAATGGATCACCCTCCTGGGTCTTGTAGAGCCCAAAGTGTAGGAGGCTTTTTTAAAGTCCTCATCAGTTGGTCCAGGTCCTTTGAGCTGCCCTTGATTGCAATTGGAAATTCCATAGGTAGATTAGAAGACCAACCTGGTTACAATAAAAAACAAAACCAACAAAATGGCGACTCTGCTGGGGATAACTTTGAATCTCCAAGTGTAGAATACTTAGTTACAGAGTCATATTATTATTTTCCATTTTGAATTTAGTTCAAATAATGAAGGATTTCAAGCTTGGAGAGAAATATTTGTTGTAGTGAACATGATTATTTTATGATCTGTGGTGCTTTGCTGGTGAAAGGAACTCAGAAAGAAAATTACATGTGAAAGAGCTTCCTATTGTTCAAAGTTCAGTCCTCTACAAAGAGAGGTGGCGACTTTGTTACAAGAACCTGATGAAGAGGTGAATATAGTTCCAAATCTGCAATCAGAAGACAATTTGCAGCAACTGCAACATTTCCAGGTATTCTTCATTCTTGGTTTTCAAGAAAATTGTATATGAAAACCATATTTGAAAGTGGAACTGCTTGCCTCAGTGACTGTTTGGTTCTTCATAGATTTCAATGTGGGCAACCCACCCGATGAATTCAGACTAGTAACAATGCTTATAGTTTTTCTTGTGATCTTGAAGGGTTGATTTAACCAAATGAGCTCGACATGCACTTGACTTAGTATGTATTGGACCCATTCATTTTCGTTGAACATGGGAAACTTCATAATTTGTGTGAAATTCTTCTCCTCCAAACTCTTAAATTCAGGCCTTACATAGAGATATTCTCCCACAACATGATTTGTGAACAGATTTAACAATGTGGAGCTTCCTAACTCCTCAACATTCACATGAATATATACCCTAATATCTTCAATGTGAAAAAAACCATATGGAATGGAAGAAAATGCACCTAATGGTTCTGTCTCAATGGATTTGAATGGGTTTTATTTTAATTTTTGGCATGGTCTATCCTTAATATCAACAAATAACAAAGCGACCATTTCCAAAAATTTCAAGTTCACAATTTTTATAGATAAATACCTTTCGACGGATTAGGGTTTGTTCACCAAATTGCCTTTAGATTTGTATCTCACCAAAATTCACTTACAAAGCTTTCCAAACTTCTTCTCAAAATGCAATGTGACAAATGAGGAATAAAAGTAACCTTTTATCATTCTCACACCTAAATTTTTATCACAATAAATTCTTTTTCTCTAGGTCTTTTGGATACCCTATTTTCATAGTCTTTGAAAGAAAATTCTTCTATGAACCTACAATTTTTTATAAATTTCCTCCACAACTATTCCCAAAACATCTATAGATCATTAATGTAATTGTTGCAATTTGTCACATTCTGGTACCTACTACCGACAGGGGCTAAAATATTTTCGTGAGAGCTCCCCCTAGGCTAGAGGCCTTAAACTAATTCCTAGAGGAATTTCTAGCACCAGATTCTAGTGTGGATTCATTTCCTGCATCAAAAACACTTTTCTTCACCCATGTTTTCTCCATTTGATTCCTAATCTCATCTGCAATAACTTTTCCTTTTCTGTTATCATCCTTTTTCATATTTTTCCCTTTTTTTTATTAGACCCTTCCTACTTCTATAGAATCTAGCAATGTGACCAGATTTGTTACAATTATAGCACACAAAATTTATTTTTCTAAACTAGTTATTCCATTGATTTTCTCTTGATTTGCACTGGTTAGTAATATGGCCAAATCTATTGCATGCATAACATATAACATTTCTATTGAAAGAGTTGTTTTTCATATTTCTACTTTGAACTAAATTATGCCCATACTTATTGCAATTGAAACATTGACTACAAAATGATGGACCACTTGGATTCATTTTACTTCTACATTGAGTAGCCATATGACCAAATTTATTGCAAAAAAAATAGTATCCATTGAACTTTTGAGCATTGGGTTGTCTTACCAGATACCTTCTAGCTTTGTTCATCTAATTTCTTAGCCTAAATTTCCTTTAACCAAATCCAAAGCTTTCTCCCTTCTCATATCCAAGACCTTGCTTGTCACTTCCAATCTTCTAACTTTGAATCAGTTCATCAAGCTTAGATGAGCTAACATTGAACTTCTCCTTGTATTCATTTGTAGTAGCAAGTTCATCCCTAAGAATAACAATTTGTCTTTCAAGCTCTTCTTCATTGTTTCTAGATTGTTGCAATTCAAGCTCCAAATGATTGAATCCATCATTAATTTTGTTCCATTCATCAAATATTTCTTTCAAGGACTGAGCATGATTCTATTCATTCTTCTTTTTCTCCTCAATCTCCTTGGTCATCCTCATCACAATAGATTCCATCTCATGCTTTAGGGCAACATTATCTCTGGTGTGCTTTTCACATTCTTCTATCTTTTCCTTCAAGGCTTGACTTAGATGTTCATCTTCCATGCTTTTAGTCTCTTTCTGCTTGATCTAATCATAGAGATACTTTATCTTTTCCCTGGACTTATTGATTTGATCTTTCAATGATTGAATTGATTTCTCAACATTCATGAGGGTTGCTTGCAATTCCCAGACTTCAGATTTGGACTGATCAAGATCATATAGTGCCACCAAAAGTTGTTGTTGAAGACTGTCGAAATCCATTGAATCACCCTCCCAGATCTTCGTCAATCTATTAAACTTGTTCGAAGGAACTAGGCTCTAATACCAATTGTTGGAATTAAGGAACACTGCGAGGTTGGGGTGAATCCGTGTTCTACAAAATTTAACTTTATTAACTTTATCTTTAAACCACTTAAAGTATTGAACAAAAAGAAAGATGCAAGAACACAAGGCAATCAACCACAACACCATAACACAAGGATTTTTACGTGGAAATCCTATTAGGGGAAAAACCATGGTGGAGGTTAATCCACAATATGAGTACACTCAAAATACGTGTTTACAAATGGGGAATGCACATGCATTCTGGCACACTGCGTAGAGCTCATTGCTCAAATACAAAAGGCTTACTACCCAAAAGAAGACTCATTATCTTATAGTCATAGATAGACAACTAGAGTGGACTAACTATGAGAAAATATGCTAATGCCTGATTATAGTTCCGGTTAAGAAAATTGATAGCATTCTTCACATTCTATCTAATTCTACTCTTAAAACTCTATCTACTTTAATCTGAATCACCAATCTTTGTTCTACTTAAGTGAAACTATGCACAATCAATATATAATCCTTCTAACTCTCGAATCATATATCAAAATGATATGAGTAATTGATTATGTATATCAAAAACTAGAGATTACATCAACTGCATGTCAGCTTTAACAAAATATAAAACATGTACAAACTGTTGGCCCAATCCATAAAAAATTATAAATGTGAACCAAACAATTTTGGCCAAAACATAGTGAGGATCCAAAACAATGTTTCTCCAATACAAAACAACTTAAACAATTATGACTCGAAGATCCACAACACACTAAGTTAACACATATCTTCAATCTAACTTCCTGTATAAGAAAATAAAGAGGTGTGGATGGGATTACTGACTAGGGTTTCCATCAATGACAAAACCAGATGACTTGTGCAGTGTCTCTTGCCAACATATCTTTTGCACATTAGAATTGGGAAACAAATATGATATTTGTGAGAAGAGCACTTGATATCATGCAATAAAATCAGTAATTTTTTCATTATCTCCTTGCTTGCATCGGATGAGATCCAAAAAATGTCATCTTCACCTAATGTTGGCTTGGAATTATCATAAAAACTGATCTGCAAGTTGGTCAAATGAGAAAATAGAATTATCAGACAAATAACAATAACAATCAAGTGTTGTGTCCTTGAGAGATTAGGGAAATAGTTTGGACATCAATGCATCGTGATGGAATAATTCTATGCACAAGGTATTAAAGGTGGGAGCATGTGTCTATGGGTCCCCTTTCTCACCGTATTTCTCAAATTTAGGAATCTCCATTCCTTGAGGGAAGGGAGTGTTTAGTATTGCAACCAACAATGGGCTATGTTGGAAGAAGGGTTAGAAGATAGGTTGGGTAGAGGCTTGGGAGAGACTTGCTAACTGTCACTACCTCTTACCCATATTTTGGAGAAGAGTATTCAAAATAGAGCTATTAGAATATAGAGGACCAGAGGAAACTCCTCCAGAACCGCCACTGGAGCCACCTCTAGAACCACCGACATGACCACTGCTGGAACCACCACCAGTACGGACTCCACCAGAGCCACCTTCACTTTTGAAGTTGTGTGAACCCCAATCCTAGTACCTACAAAACAAAGAGAATAAACACCTTAAGTTAGATATTGCAAGTATGAACAAGGATTCCCCATGAAATCCATTTGCAAACTTCAAATTAGGAAAGAAAACAATGAAGAACACAATAAAAACAACAAAATAGATTGAATCCTAATTTAAATGTGCAAACTCATGATCCCATTGGGAATTGGTGCCAATTTGATATGAAAATTGGCCCTTCCCCAATTCCTAAGATGCAAGCTTGATATGTTGATGAGATTGATCCACTTTGTTGATGAAGGATGAGAGCTCCAAGCCAAAATCTGCAAAAACCTAGCTAAGAACTCAATGGTGATGGATGAAAATGGCTAAATAATTAGCATAATAACTTTGCATAATTTGTGGATGATCAAATGAGGATATGAGCTCTTTATTTATAGAATGCCGAGATGGGTGAATGTCCAAATTTGAGTAGTGTGGGACTAACATTCATCCAATTAAATGATGCCACTTATCAATCTATGAGTGGATGGAGGATGTGCAAGATTTGGGGATTGTGCCAATAAATGCATATTTTTGAATTTCAAATTTATTAAAATGACTTGTAAGAGGGAAGGGAAAATGCAATAAATTCCACTTGGCTCAAGGCAAAGGACATGTAAGATGAAGTTATTGCCTTGTTGGATGTACATGTTGACTTGGAATTTTTGAATTCAAATTGAGAGAATATTCCAAAAGATGCCTTGTGAGGAACATAGAGATTTAATAAATGAATTAAATCTATTTTCATATGCAACTTGAAAAATCTAGAGGACGGGACATGATATGAGATTAAATTAATCAAGGGTTAATTAATTTAATGAGAGAGGTTAGATGATGTGACCTATTTGACTCAAATTTATGGATTTACTTAAATCAAATAAGAGAGGAATATGAAAAGAGATCAATTAAATAAAGATTTTGATTTATTTAATTAAAAGAGATGGTGTTAGATTAAATCAAATAAGGTTTTAATTTATTTAATTTAATGGATAGACTTTAGAGATTTAATCAAATAAATTAATTATTTAATTAAATAGGATTAATTAGATCAGATGGATTGATTTAATTAACAAAAAGAGAGTGACTTAATTAGACAAAATGATTTATTTAATTAAGGGATGAAAATTGATGAATTTAATTAGATAAGGAGATTTGATTAAATGGTTAGACCGAGGGAAGATTCAGGATGAAACGATGTTAGTAGGTCAGGATCAAGTGCACAATGTCAATTGGTATATTTTACGTGTCTACATTTTGCCCCTCTTTGAAGCAATGCACTTGTTGCATTGGTTCAAAGAATAAATGATCTCGATCAAAGCCAAATATTTTGTTATTAAAAACTTGCCCCACTACCGCATGGCAACAGAAAACATGCCATTATAATGCCCCCTCGAGAGATCGGGTGAACATTTCAATTTTTGGGTGATTTCGCAAAAAAAGGAGACAAAGTGTCTGAAAGGTCCAAAAAGGCTCCATGAGGTCAAAAAAGTGTCTAAACACAATAAGATGATGTAAAATAGGCCTCAACTAGACAAAAATAGGTTCGGGGGTCCAAAACCCTAGCATGATAGGCAATCTAGGTGAAAAAAACCCTAATTTTCAAGCTTAAAAGGGGTCCGAGGGGTGACTATCAAGTCACTTTCACACACCTCCGCTAGCAACCTTAAGATTTGGGCTCTGACCTCCTGATGAAATGGCGCAATGACAACTTCCCTTGCACATTTTTGATCGAGTTCAGATGTACTAGCGGCCACCTGGCATTGGGGCACAGGTAAGTGGTCCTTACCTAAGGTTCATTTTTCATTTGTTGCTTCATTTAATGCTTGCAAAGGTCGATCCTTCTGTAGGGGCGCTATATAGCACCTCTCATAAATCAAACTATGTGGCTCAGTGTTAAATAGCACTGCAGCGGTGCAGTTAAGAGTTTGAAAACTTCGACACTGAGCTCAGGGATGGCGGGGGGATTTGAAAAGTGCGACGTGACAATCTTTATTTCACCCAAAGTGTGTCATTGGATGAGAAAGTGCATTGCAGTGGTGCAATTTTTTTGTTTTAAGCCCTAGCGTCAGAGTTTGATTAGAAATGAAACTGTGACGCCATCACGAGTTGTACCACTAGAGGGGTTTTTTGAATGCTCGATGAATAATTTTTAAAAAAATTTAAGATGGTGACCTTCCTTGATGCAGGACGTGGCAAGGGAGCTCTACTCTCAAGAGAATAGGTCACGAGACTTGGCTGGCTATTTGCAGGACCTAAGCGATAGGGACCAAGATCGACTATGGTCTTTGTTTCATCTTCCCACTGGTGAGGCCACCATCACCTTAGAGGATGTTTGGCGGATTTTGTGATTATCAATTCACAGTCGTCGGGAAATTTTCAACATGGATGAGGGGTATGAGGCCTGCTACAGAGTCCTCACCACATAAGAGATTGTCTTTTGCGAGGGGCAGATAGAGCTCGAGCAGCATAAGATCCTGGCACCTCGCTACCACTAGGTGATTGCATCCATCATCTCGGGTCTCATTGCCCCTGACAGACGAGGGTGATAATTTAGTCCTGGCTGGGGATTTGCTAGGAGCAGATGGTGAGAGATGGGCCAGTTCATTTTGCTTAGGGGCTTGTTCTTCTAGCTTCATTATACAAAGACTTCCATGAGTACGTCTACATGGACGACAGAGCACTAGGAGTAGGGGTGACTCTACTTCATGTCTAGGCATGGGAGCACATTTTTGTGCTTTGACTGTGCGTCATTTCAGTTTTGATGATGCCCGGAAATCCCCTCATGTGGTGATACAGAGGCGGTGTCATTTACATACATCAGCAATAATGGGATCCCTTATTGGAGGAGGGTCCTCGACGAGATGCAGGTTTTTACCTGGCGACCCTACCGTGGTCAACCTGGATGGGCCGACGATGCCGATCAAATGTTTTATTACCGCCAGGACCATTTTATGCAGCGGTGCGAGCATACCATGATCGAGAGGTACTTTCCTAGGCATGTGCAACGTTAGTTCAGGAAGCTGTAGGATCAACCAAATGATGATTACGTAGCCATCTTTGGCCGCTCCATGACATAGGTTTCATGGGGGTGGTATATTCCTACTTTGGAGGTGATGGATAGCTTCAGGTAGTTGGTAGCCCAACCGTGGGCTTATGATCAAGGGCTTGAAGATGTAGGTATGAATCAGGCCTATAGGGATTGGTTCTGACGTCTGCCTCGGTTGACCATTCCAGGTCCAGTCCCAGATCAGCGGAGAGTTAGAGGCAGAGGATGAGGATGAGGACGGAGGGTTGAGGTTCGACAGGATCAACCAGTTGTGCCTCCAGTTCAGCCAAGGTAGGGTGATGTGCACATGCAAGACTAGCAGCAGGTGCCACTAGGTCCACCATGAGCCAAGGGTGAGGATTAGCCTCATGTGCAGCCTCAGGTACAGCCATGGGTACAACCAGCAAGACAGGTAGATGCTCGAGATGCGCTGATTACGGAGTTACAGGATCAAATCCAGGCCGTGATAGATGAGAGAGATCAGGCGAGGGCCAAGAGAGAGTAGCTTAAGGTTGAGAGGGATCAGGCTATACAATAGAGACAGGCTGCAGAGCTACAGACAACCACAGAGCTAGGTAGGAGATAACAGCTAGAGAGCATGGCAACTTCCTCTTCCCAGGGTACAGTGTCTATTCGGTCCTATAGGGACGTTGTTCGAGAGGCAGAGTACTATTAGAGGTATTATCATGAGGCCATACCCATAGCAGAGCGGGTCCTAGAGTACTCAGAGTGGGCCAACCACATACCAGCAAAGGGTCATGGTGATAGGGGTGAGGGCAACATTCATAGGGACAAAGCTTGATTGAGATGATATGATACCTTTTGTGCCTTATGGGCTCCTTTTTGATAGCCCGATGGGCCTTTTGTACTAATTGACATACATGTATAGTGATCTGATTTATTCTTTGTACTATGACAGTTGCATTATTGATGATATATATATGAGTTGATGATGATTTTGATGTGATGCAATGTGTACCATTTATTTATGAATGGATGTTTTTACTTCTATATGTTGTGCAATGATGCTTTTATGGATACATTTATTTCTAATGATATTATGCAATGATTATGACTAATAGATCTATATTATGCTAACCTATGATATGCAAATGTGATGTGTAATGATGTTGTCTATATGATGATTTATTTTATGCAAATGTGATATGTGATATGGATTGTAATATGCAAAATGATATAATCGATGGTGTACATGCGAAATGATATGTGACTTATGTTTATAAATGATTATGGATGCATATATGCTTTGTATGTGATGGATTGTTTTCTATTTATGCTTATGTGGAATGATTTATGCAATGAATGACTGATGATGCTACTTATAAGATGATATGGATGATGTAATGTGAATGCGATGGTTGTGATATGATGAAAATGAGATGGTTTTATGAGATTCTTAGAATAAAAAATTCTATTATCCTAAACATATTAAATGATGATGTAATGTATGTGATGCATTTAATGGGATGCAATGATATGTTGATGAAAAGTGATATGATGATGCACAATGTAATGTGAACGTAATGTGTGAGGTGATGTCTTGATGTTATGCAAGTATGTATGCAAATGAATTAAATGCTTATATATCTATTATTTTTTATTATGAAAAAAATGATTATGAAATGCTTTTGTAAATGTTATGCGATGATTTATGTGATAGATGTAATGTGATGCAATGTAATGGATGAAATGAAATGAAATGGATGCAGTTTTATAATATGGTGGAAATGCAATGCATGTGTTTCTTATATGATATGTCTATGCAATATGCTAATGATTTGTGGATGCAGGATCGATGATGATGATGATGATGATGATGATGATGATGGTCAACTGTCATAGTACCTTGTTAGCATGATGAGCAAGAAGAGAAGAAGTCATTTCAACTAGACACAAGATGATGAAAAATGCAAATGATGATGATGATTACTTGCTGAGGAATTGGGATTTTCAAAGGGCCAAATTTTCTTATGTTTGATAACACATGTGGTACAATGCATCAAGGTATAGAAAACCAGGATGGCATGGTACCTAGCGTGATGGACTTTGACTTGACAAGTAGACAGGAGTATCCATGTTCATACCTGACATGTGAAAACCTTGCTAGGATGCACTTTAGAAGTTTCAAACACCTTGGGCCAAAACACAGAAAGGTAAACCTATCCATGCAATAGTCAACAAGTTGTCCAAGACCTCCTCTACACATACCTAACAAAGCAAGTATTCACCAAGGTTATATTACAAGAATGTCCAACAAGCATAGTAGAAAAAAAGATAATGATTGTTGCCCCATTCCTATTTCTCTAAATCCTCTGTTTGGGATATCATCGAGAAGTCCTTGGAATGAACACAATAAGATAAGTCGGAAGATAAAAGAAAAAGTAAATAAACAAGCTGATGTTCTTGAATACCACTAACCAAAGGAGGATGTGTTTTCTAAGGATAAGAACCAAAACTTATTGCCAAAAGATAATGCCTATTGTAGGAAGGATTCATCCTAAGACATGTTAGTGGATGGCGGAATGTCATTTTGTTTATCCAAAGCATTTTTAAATGATGATTTATATGGGACCAATTGGATGATGAGTTATTGACACAAAGAGATGACCAGCTTGCTTATGCACTGACTTAGACCTAAGACTTGACGTTTTGAGTTTTCACTTTCAACCTTCTAGGTTTGTATTTGATTATCTTGCCAAAGATTGAGGATGACGATCATTTATTATTAGTGACATTATTGCGGGTGCAAGCGAGATGAGATGGATATATTTTTTCAAATATTTGGTTGTTTTTGACGTTTTGAGATGTTTTGAGGCTATTTTTGGTATTTTCAATATTTTTCAAATGTTTTGATTTTTTATTTTTTCAAATGTTTTGGGATTTTCCAAGATTTTGACCAAGAGACTAACCTAAAGACCTATCCTAGGGGCCTCAGGGGTTGATCAATAGATTATCCTTGCCTATGTTATACACACAGAGACCACATAATTTGACTGACGAGTTGATCGATTTACAGATGATATACATGATGAGATGTCAGTTTATTATGACGGACTCCTATAGGACTGACCTAAATGTCCTAGGGGATGATCAAAGATCAACCTTGCCTACGTTCAAGCTCAGAGATGACGTAGTTCGACAAGATGACCCTATTTTTGGCTTTTGATGATTTTTTGATGTTTTTGGATTTTTTTATTTTGAGGATTTTAAAAACATACACGAATCTGATCTGATGAGAACATGCCCCAAGTGCGATGCAATAGACTACTCCGATAAAGGAATGGAAAAATAACCTTGAGGATGGGCCGAGTAGTACTAGGAGGGATCATGATATGAAAACAAGACCAAGCTATGATGTGGATGCGAGTGGATGAATGATAGATGAAGATATGGAATGCGATGGATGATGGAAGTGTAATGGATGGATGATACAGAACAAGCTATAAAGATCCTGGTGGATGGAAAGTGCTTATTTACAAAAGGTTCATGTTTTCCAGGTTTTCATCAAGGTACTTGCCCAAAGTGCCACCAAAGTGGTTTTCAGTAGAGGACGATTTTTCTTTCTTTACTATTTTTTATCCTTTTTTTTTTGGATTTTTCATTTTTTTGATTTTTTTGTTGTTACCAAGATGCCTATTTACCAGGTTTTCACTGAAGTAACCATTTTTTCAAGACATTTTCTGATTTCTTGTATTTTTTGGTTCTATACCTTGAAATATTTAGGCATAATTTTTTTTGAGATGGGAGCTATTCATGGGCTCCTGCAGAGGTTCCCCTTCGGGTGTTAATAGCTGATATGTCACTACTCTGTAACTTGTTGTGATGACAAATGTTCCCAGCCAATTGGGTTCAAATTTTCCTTTGCTGCTTGGGTTTGGGATATTTTTATGATTCTCCTTTAATACCAATTCTTTGACTTGGAAAGTCCTTCTAATTTTCTTATTGTAGCTCCTTTTGAGTATATTCTGATAGACTTGCAAATGATTCAAAGCATCTATATGTTGCTCATCCAGTAGCTCCAGATTGCTCAATCTTGACACTCAATACTCTTCATCTATGATGAGGTTTTGCAGTGATATCTGAGTGATGGAATCTCGATCTCAATGGGGAGTAATGCTTCTGATCCGTAGACCAGGGAGAAGGGGGTGGCGCTGGTGGGTGTGCGGATGGTGGTTTGATAGGCCCAGAGGGTGTGATTAAGCTATAGATTCCATTCATGACCTGTGTCATTGACTATTTTCTTGAGGATTTTCAGAATGGTTTTATTTGTAGCTTCTTCTTGGCCATTGCCTTGAGGATAGTATGGGGTGGAGAACCGATGTTTTATTTTGAATTTTTTGCATAAGTCATAGACCTCCTGATTTTTGAATGGTGTCCCTTTATCTGAGATAATGGCTTGTGGAACACCATATCGATAAATGAGATAGTTCAAGATGAACTTAGAAATCTCCTTTCCAGTTATATACATCATGGGTATGGCCTCCACCCACTTAGTAAAGTACTCTATTGTGGTTATCATGAATTTGTGGCCATTAGATGAGGTGGGCATGATTTTTCCAATGAGATCAAATCCCCACTACGAAAAGGGCCATGGTGTGACGATAGGATGAAGCTCTTGAGATGGAGAATGTATGAGGTCCCCATGTTGTTAACATTGTAGAAAATTTTTGGCATAATCATGTTCCTCTCATTCCATTGTGGGCCAATAATACCCCATCCTCAACAATTTCTTGGCTATGGTCATCCCACTCGAGTGCAAACCACAAATATTGTTATGTACTTCAGTTAGAGCGGTTAATGCCTCCTTAGCATTTAAGCAGTGCAGTAGGGTTCTTTCTATGCTTCTATGGTATAGGGTATCTCCTAGGATGACAAATCTGGATGCCTTTTTGACAAAGGTTCATTTTAGGTTTGAGGGTAAATAGGCAGGTATGACTCCTATACGAAGGTATGTGTAAATGTCATGATACCAAGGATCACCAAGACCAACAATTTCACACACATATTTTGATTCTAGTACCTTGAATGCAGGCATGAGAAGCTACTCAATCATGAATTCATATTTTGTAATGTTGTGAGGGATGTCGAGTAAAGATCCAATTGTTGCCATGGTGTCTGCTGCTCTGTTGTTGGTTTTGGGAATCTGCTGAAATGTAATTTCAATGAAGGATTCTTTGAGAGTGTCCACCAATTTCTTGTATGGAGTGAGCTTGTCATCCTTGGTCTTATATTCATCGTTCACTTGATTTATAATCAATTGAGAGTCTCTATACACTTTGAGGGCTATGATGTTCCATTGCATTGCTATTCTGAGACCTTTAGTCAAGGCCTCGTATTCCATGATGTTATTGGTGCAAGGAAATGTCAGTTTGTAGGACCTTGGTATGCAATCCCATTGTGGGGTGATGAAGAATACGCTGAATCTTGATTCGTGCTATGTGTATGAGCCATTGAAGTATAGTTTCTAGTGGTCAGCTATGTTGAGATTGAAAATAGATTCATCTGGAAACTCTGAGACGAGAGGATTCTCAGAATAGATTGGTGCTTCTTCCAATTGATCTGCAATGACTTGACCCCTGATTGCTTTCCACTCGACATATTCAATTTCATATTCTGATAATATCATCACCCATTTTTCCATTCTTCCTGTGAGCATTACCTTTGATAGTAGATACTTGAGAGGGTCGATTTTGGCAATGAGTTTTATTTTATGTGCCAACATGTAATGCCTGAATTTATGAGATGAAAACACTACTACAAGGCATGCTTTCTCAATGAATGAATAGTTTAGCTCATGACCAACCATTTTCCTTTTGATGTAATAGATAGCCCTTTCCATTCCATTTTCATCATGCTAAGCTAGAAGAGCTCCAAGGGCTGCTATTGCTTACACATATAAGATCAATGGTTTCTTTGGGATGGGTGGCATTAAGACTGGTGGTGTCAGTAGATACTCTTTTATTTTGTTAAATGACTCTTCAGACTTAGTATCCCATTTGTATAATACTCCCTTGTGGGGTAGGTGAGAATATGGGTTATTTTTGTTCACCAATTGTGCTATGAATCATCAGATGGATTGGAGTCTGCCTTGTAGACCTCTTAGTTGCTTTAATGTTTTCGGTCCCTCCATCTCGAGGATTGCTTTTACTTTTGCTAGATCCACCTCTATGTCCCTTATTGACACTATATATCCTAGGATATTTCCCGATTGTATGTCGAATACACACTTATTAGGGTTTAATCTGACCTTGTACTCCTCCAGCCTATCAAAGATGGCACTTAGGGTTGCTATGTGATATTTTATTTTTTTGGACTTAGCTAGAATGTCATCAACATAGTCTTCGACCGTCTTATGAATCATGTCATGGAATATCAATGTTATGGCCCTTTGATATGTTGCTCCTACATTCTTTAATCCAAATGGCATCATGCTCCAACAATATGTTCCCCATGGGCAAGTGAAAGTTGTTTTATGTTGGTCCTCTTTAGCTATCATGATCTAGTTATATCTTGAGAATCCATCCATTAGCAACAACATTTCATGTCCCGCTGTCATGTCTACTATCATATCAATGTTGGGAAGTGGGAAGTCATCCTTTGGACATGCCTTGTTCAAGTCCCTAAAGTCTATGTAGATTCTGATGTTCCCATCGGGTTTTGAAATAGGTACCAAGTTTCACACCCATTCTAGATAATTGATTGGCCGGATGAATCTTGCGTCTAATAGCTTTTTCAGCTCCATTTTGACTAATAGGGCGATCTGAGGGTGCATTTTTTGAAGCTTTTGTTTGACAGGTTTTGCTTTTGGATACACTGCTAAGTGATGAACTACAGTTTCTGGATCAAGTCCTAGCATGTCAGCATAACTCCATGCGAAGTTTATCTGTCTTTCCCTTAGGAATTCCACTAGGAGCTCTTGCTCTTCTGATAGTAGGGATTTCGCATAGAATGTGATATGCAGGGTCTCCTCTGTTCCTAAGTTGATCGGATTGCATTTTTCGGCCAAGATTGCTGACTTTTCCTGATGGATAGCTCTTAAAGGAAGATTGAATCTGCCATCCTCGGGTGCCTCAGAGAGGTTTTCACCATTGGATGCATCCTTTATTTTTACTTTTTTCTGGTCAGAGAGTGCCACAGTGTGGTTTTCACTCAAGGACTTGGATATTAGTCTTAATTTCTCACTTTTGCAACTAAGGGATTCAATCATTTCCCCATAATAGGCATGTGTGTCCAACTCTGTTATGAACCCCACTTTATGATCCCCATCTGGAATGTTATCTCGCAATCCCACGAATTCTGAGAGCACCTCATTGTTCTCAAATGTATCAAGAACTGGTGGTCCTTGTTGGTCGTAGTTGATGAGTTGGGGATATACTAGGCGAATATAATGATTCTGTTGGTTTGGTTAAAAGGATAGGGTACTAATCATGAAAAGAGAGGTATCTTCAAATAGCTAAGGTAAGTTGGATGTAGGGTCCTCGTCATCACTACTACTACAAACATCGGTTATAGCAAAGGTATAGTGGTCTAGAACATGACCTGTGGATACCAGTAGTCATAGTTCTACTGTGGTGGGTTGACAAGGTTTATTAACCACTCTAACTGGAGGACTTTGGCCTTGTATGGTTATACTTGGAGGGATACATCCAAGGCCAAGATTTGCTATCGGTCGCGTCTCTAGCATGATAGGTATTATGAGCCCATTGTCGTTTTGTCCCAGTCTTTGATTTCTGTCGTAGCCCATTGCGAGCATCATTTGTAGACCCTTACTTTTGTCATCTATTGGTAATTTAGGTGCTAGTCTTTCATCTTGATATAGCATATGAGATGGATCTACCTCAATAACATCCTAGCCAAGATCTCCCTAGTTTGTGAATTCAGGATAGTCTTAAGGAGATGTTTGGGATGTGGAGGCTTCGTTTATTTGCGAGCATCCCCGTGATCTAGGAGATTCTGGTAACTCTCCGACCACAAAAGCATTATTAGGGAGCTTGTAATTTCCATAGCCATTATCTTGGATAATGAGCTTGATGTCGGAGATGGTGGGAATGGTGGGAGTGGCGGGTGTCTCTATCGCAGAAGTGGATGTGAGAGTGGCGGGATCAATGTATGGTGTGGATGGGCCCTCATCATTTTTTGGTACTTGGGGGATTTTGTAATACTTTGCTTCAAGATTTTTCGAGTATGAGAAAGGTTCGGGATCTCCATGGATGGTCACTTCTTGTTCGTCATGTGTAAATTTCACACATTGGTGGAAAGTGGATGATATTTCCTTCATTGCATGAATCCATGGGCATCCTAGGAGGATATTATATGGCAAGTCAAGGTCCAAGATCTGACAAGTGGTTTCCATGAGAGCTGGCCCTACTTGAATAGGGAGTTTGATCATGCCTTGAGATACTCTTTCTTGATTTTCATATGCTCTTATTGTGATACATTTCCCTTTGTCAATGGAATCCTCTGATATTTTCAATTGCTTGATGAGACTGAGAGAACATATATTTAAGCCTGCACCTCCATCCACCAAGACCCTTTTGATTTTTCTCTTATGTACTATGGCTTCCAAGTGAAGTGCAGGGTTGTGAGATGGTTGAGTGGGGAAAACCTGGTTAAAGAATTTAAGAAGATTAGGCATAATGATATTTATGACCATAGCTTGGAATTGCTTCGCATCAAGATCTGCGGGGACAGTGGATGAAGCCAATGCTTCTTCAAGGATTTTCCTATTTAAAGATGATATTTTTAGCAACTCCATGATGGATATTTGTGCTAGTATTCTCTTGAGTTGATCTAGGACATTATAGCCATTAGGAATAGATCTAGATGTAGGGACTTTGTTTGGCTGGGATGACCCTACGATGGTTACTGTGCCACCTCTTGTGGTGACTCCATAATTGGCATGGGCGCCTTTGATGGTGATGACCATGTAGTTTTCATCTAAGGAGGCGATGAATATTTCATACACATGATTTACGTTTGAGTGGGTGTCTTTCCCTTTATCATTTTTATTCCCATTGTTGCCATGATTCGGCATCAGATTCGTATATATCTTAAGATCTTGATATCCTGTAGGCTGTTCCACGTTTATGATTTTTTATCGATGAGATCTTGAACGATTTTTTTCAATCTCATGCAACTTTTTATGGTATGGCCTTTGATTTTATGGAATTCATAAAGTTGATTTTCATTATACCAAGGAGGTTTCACATCTGGTTCTTGGTAATTCTCAAAGGTAGGAGCCTTGATGAGTTTTTCGTCTATTAAATTTTTCATGATGTCTTCAAGTGGTTCCCCCAAAGTGGTGTACTTTCACTTGGGATAAATCCTATTCCTTTGGGGTGGTCCCATTTGGTCATTGAGATTGTTGATTGTTGGATTGTTGTATTGTTGTTGTATTGTGTGATGATTGTTTTGGTGTTGGATTTGAATTTGCGATGTGGGTGTGTTTTGGTGAGGAGCACTAATGACCACCTTGGCATCAACGACACCATCATTAGTAATGTTTTTGTTCCTTTCCCATGTGTGAGGTTTATCATTGTAATTGGATGGTGGGTGGTTGTTTTGTTGTTCGTGGTATGATGTTGAGCCCGCGGGTTGAGTCATAAGGGCTCTTTCGATGCTGAGTGCCTTGGGGATCAACTGATCATATGTGGTGATGCCTTGAACCTTGAGATGAAATTCCAAGTGGCCTTCAAGGTTGGCTATGATGGTGCAAACTTGTTCTTCTAGCAAGTCCACTTGCTTCAATTGGCCTTGGATCACCATCGCTATAGGAATGAGGTGAATGATTCACCCTTTCCTTGTTTCAGAGCTTAGATTTCTTCTAGACTAACATCCATTGCAATGTTGCATGCATAATTTTTAATGAATGCATCCATAATTTCTTGGAAAGTTCTAATGCCTGAAGGTAAGTGAGAGAACCATTCCAGAGTGTGGCCTGCTAAACTCCTAGGAAATAGTCACATCAGATAAGTATCATCATATGTGACTTCCATGCAATGTACCTAGAATTCCCTGATGTGATCTTTAGGGTTTCCCATCCCTCGATATTTGTCAAATTTGGGGATCTCAAATCCCTTAGGGAATGGTTTCATTACTAGGCTCCTATCAAATGGATAGGGACACAAGTTGCTTGGTGTTTTTGTTGTTCGTCCTGATTGAAGGTTGAGCACTTGTTGCGAGAGCAACCTGATTTGTGTCGTTACATCATTTTGCGGAATCAGGGGGTGGGATGAAAGTGTTTTGGGGTGTTTTGATTGTGTGTTGAATGGGTGGGTTGGTCAGTGTTTTGTTTGATGTTTTGTGCGATGGTATTTATATGTTCTGCCTAGCTAGGTAGGCTTCCACCTGTTGTTGTATGAACAATGCTTGTTGTTGATCTTTTTGTTGTTGCGCTAAGATTTGTGCTTGTTGTTGTGCCTGTTGTTGTTCCAACAATGATTGTTGTTGTTCTATTTTTTGTTCCAACAATGCTTGTTGTTGGGCTGCCAAATGGGCTGCTTCTTGCTGCTCTTGATATTGTTTTATTGCTTACTGATATGCTTGCAATTGCACTAATTGTCTTTATGCAAGAAGTTGTGCTTGTGCTTGTGCCTGTTGTGCTTGATATTGGGTGTTTTATTGAGTTTGAGATTGTGCTTGTGCTGCTTGTGCTTGGGCTTGTGCTTGTTCTTCTTGTTGTTGTAATAGAGTTTGTGCTTGATAGCCTTTTGTGATTGCAATGCAGCTTGGGGTGCTTGAGCAGCTTGTTGTTGTTGTTGCAATAAAGCTTGGGCTTGTTGCACTTGTAATGTGGCTTGTGCTACTTGGGAAGCTTGCGCAGCTTGAGCGGCTTGATGAGTGGCTAGTTGTGTGGCTTTTTGTTTTTGCACTTGTTGGAATCCTCTTTAAAAAGAAACTTGTAATGTTGCATTTTATTGGCTTGATGTGGTGGAAGTTAGTGGTGGTGGGGGTGGTGGTGGATTTGGAATAGCATTTGTGAAGGTGGTGAGTGGTGATGTCGTGTTGGTGTTTTGAGTGATGGATGGTGGTGTTGATGTGGTTGGCCCTTGAGAGACCATGCTTTGCGATGTTAGGGGGTGTTTGATGATGTTGCAATTTCTTGTGCATTTGTTGTCTATTGTTGTGATATCGGAGACAAATTTTGAGTGTTTGGCATAGTGCTTTGATTAATATTTGGGATATTGGTTTGATTGATAGTTGGCAGAGGGGGAAGCCCTAAACCAAGGAGTGATGTAGATGATGACGACAATGGTGGAAGAGGTGGAAATGTGAGGGGTGCGAGTTCTTGTGAAAATGTTGTGGTGTTGAAGATGCCCCCTGGTCCAAACATGTCTCCTTCCTCTTGCAAATTTGTGAGGAGAGGAGTTTGAGGCGTTGCATGGAAAAATGATGATGATGGATCATGATGGAAAGTGAGAGGAACATTCTTCTGTAATGGGTTTTCGAGTATGTTTTGTTCCAAGGTGGTATTTGCATCCAAGTTTTGATTATTGACAAGGGGGTGTGCTTGAAGAGCATTGAGAAATGCATTTCCCTTATTAACATTAGGTTGGGTTGGAGCAAAAGATGTCATGATTTGTAGAATGTTTTGGGTGATGTTTTGGGATGGGGGTGTAGATGAAATGGGGATGGTGGATGAGATTGGAGGAAAATATGTCTCCACTATGGTACTCACTTCAAAATCTAAAGGTAGTTTGGCCCCTTGTTTTTCTAACTCAAGCATGTATAATGAAGGGTTAAGCCTCATCATGATGTTGATGATTCTAGGGTTGTCTGGATTTTGGAGCATTTCAATTATTTCTTTGTGAGACATCCCAAAGGTAAGATCCTCTCCTTGGGTTTCCTCTTGGGGATTTTGTGATGATGAGATGGTCAAAGGATTTCTTGATTCGGCGGGATTCATTTCAACATTTGTTTGGCTAAGATCACTTGAAGCGGGTGTTTCTTTGTTGGCTTCCATGCTCTTCTTGTATTGAGATCTAGTGTGAACCATAAAATGAGGATCAATTTTCAAGAATAGGAGAGATGAATCTCTTGATTCTTTGGATTGATCTTTACTTTATTTCCAAAGTAGAAAATTTTAGGATATCTTAAGGATCAAGAGGTGATATGGTGATGATGTAAGGGATGGATGATGTGAATGTTATGGTCTTGATAAATCTTGATGGGAGATGCTAGGATTTTTGGGACTTTTGGATATGTTTCAGATTTTTGATTTTTGATTTTCCTTTTGGGGTTGTCCTTGATTTTGATTGGTTTTGATTGTTTTGATTTTGAGCAAAACGACCCTAAGATGTTGGATGATTTATCTAAGGGATAGATTCATTCAAAAGATGATAATTTGAATATGTGTAGGGAGAAGGATGCATCTACCCACACCTATTCAAACAAGATGATAGTTCAGCCAAGCATACGAAGAAGGATCCATCTACGTATACCAAGCTAAACAAGATGATTTTGATGAATTTGACTATCATATGAAAAATGATGCATCTACACATACCTAGCCAAATATTATTTTGATAAAGTTTTCAAGGATTTCGTCTCAAGGATTAGATGATTTTTTATTTTTCCAAAAAGCCTAGCATTTAAGGATGATTTCAAGATTTTCCAAAAGGTGATAGTGAGATGATTTTGTTTTGATGTTTTGAAGGATGGATGAAAATATTTTGATTTTCTTTTGATCCTAAGTTATACCTGAAACAAGACACTTTGTTTTCCTAGACATCGGTATTGAAGAATATGCAAATGCTTCCTAGAGACCTTTGTAACCAAGAAGTGATTTATTTTGAACACACATTTTTGGATTTTGAACCAATGACTTTTGTTTTGGGATTTGGACTTTTTGAGAATCGCGAGGCTTCAACACACATGAAAGTTCATTTTGCTTAGCTTTGCTTAATGGCTTTATTTTACCAACACTTTCTTTGATTATGTTTTCAAACCAAGATGTCCAATGCCTTAATTTCTTCAAACCCCACAAAGTATGTTATGTGGAAATTTGATGAACTCAAGGCAAGGGTTTACCTATTGCTTACTTAAGTAGACAAATTGAGATGTAATCCAATGTTTAGAAACCTCTAAGGATGTGAATCCCAAGGGAAAGCAATAACATATGGATCGAGTCAATTGCATTTGTCTCCAAAAGGGTTTGAAATTTAGATGATGTTAAGTGTTTGTTTTCAAGATGTTTTCAATCAAGCAATGCATTTTTTAACCCAAGAATAAGTACAACCCTATGGATGTGTAAGACAATATTTATTGGATTCCCACTTGGACAAGTCCAGCTATGCTTATCTTTAGTGAATGGTTAGATGCTTGACCCCACTGGCTCCCCTCCATGACACTCACTTATACGGGGCAGCCCAGCATCAACACCCATGAAACTCCCATGGCATGCTTTCCATTTCTACTAAAAGACTATAAAAGTATGGGGTGGCTTCAGAACGACCATTCTTGCACCAAACAATAGATTAAATGATTTTGGAAAATTCTAGCACATGGGTTTTAATAAAGACTTTCCATTTGTGGAGATTGACCCATACAGCAAGAGTCCCCTTTTGGATCCATCTTGTCAGAATCAACTGCGTGATATTGGTGTTTACTCCAATACCCACATTTATATCCTAGTTGGAAATACTCTTGGCTTTAGAGTGTTACCGATTGAGTCATTCCCTTGGGTGAGTACTTTTTCCCTAAGGTGGGCCCTCTAGGATAAACAAAAGCAAGTGAAAACAATATTCATAACTTGATCAATCTTTATTGGCAACAAAGAGAGAATATACACAATAATGCCCCCACTCACACTCGCACAAGATTTTGTTCAATTTTAAAACCCAAATTGAAGTGTGGAGGTGATTGCTTTGTCTCACCCTAAATTCATGAAAAGGGCCTTTTGATTCTCAAGATCGCTATAAAAGCACGAGAGAAGCGCATACATCCTTTTCCAATGAATTTAGTCTAAGTAAGCCTTCACGAAAAAGAAGTTGCACTTGTTCTTTTTAAATCCACAAAGAAAATGGTGAGTTCTTTTTAAGCACCAAAAGACAAACGATAGACATTTTGTTCAATTTTTATCCAAATAAACAAAATCTAGTATTTTATGATCCTAATGTTCATTTTAGCCTTTTACAAGAAATAGAAAGATTCTTTTTAAACCCAAATGAAATTAGTGTCCTAAGGAAGAAGTGATAACAATTTCTTTAAAAAGTGTTAAGAAAACACTAAAGTGTTCAACAACACTTTGATTTGATGAAACATCCTCCTCATGCTTCTCCTTTCTTCATTTTCGATTTCCAACCTACAAGGGAAAAAATCAATCATATTTTGGAAAATACAAAGATTAAAAAGAAGAAAATAGAAGACAAATTAATCATTAATCAAAAAGCACGTGCTAAAATTTTATTTCCACTTTTTACTCCCTACCAACAGCATAACCTGTGACTGCGTTAGAGTTTGATTTCTTAGTGGTTTCCTCACAACATCGCTTACTAGTCAGCGTCGCTCTGTGTCGGGACAGTGAGCTCACCTTAGTCGCAATTTTTGCCCAGCGTCATAGTTTGGTTTTTTAAAAGTTCATGCAAGTCAACTAGTCAAGCGACAGAGTTTATAATTCAAATATTTTGGTGGGATGAGTCTAGCATCACATTTTTGGTTTCCAGTGGTGCTATATAGTGACGTTGAAGAGTCAGCAGTGCCAAAATAGTGACATTGAGCTCTCAACATTGGAATTTTTCTGTGTATGAACAAAATCGCAGAAATTTGTGAAAAAAGTGATAAAGAATGATATCCATCCCTCCTTCTAGCACCAAATGTGTGAACCCCAATCCTAGTACCTGCAAAACAAAGAGAATAAACACCTTAAGTTAGATATTGCAAGCATGAACAAGGATTCCCCATGAAATCCATTTGCAAACTTCAAATTAGGAAAGAAAACAATGAAGAACACAATAAAAATAACAAAATAGATTGAATCCTAATTTAAATGTGCAAACTCATAATCCCATGGGGTGGTTGGTGTCAATTTGATGTGAAAATTAGCCCTTTCCCAATTCCTAAGATGCAAGCTTGATATGTTGATGAGATTGATCCACTTTGTTGATGAAGGATGAGAGCTCCAAACCAAAATCTGCAAAAACCTAGCTAAGAACTCAATGGTGATGGATGAAAATGGCTAAATATTTAAGCATAATAACTTTGCATAATTTGTGGATGATCAAATGAGGATATGAGCTCTTTATTTATAGAATGCCAAGATGGGTGAATGTCCAAATTTGAGCAATGTGGGACTAACATTCATCCAATTAAATGATGCCACTTGTCAATCTATGAGTGGATGGAGGATGTGCAAGATTTGGGGATTGTGCCAATAAGTACATATTTTTGAATTTCAAATTTATTAAAATGACTTGTAAGAAGGAAGGGAAAATGCAATAAATGCCACTTGGCTCAAGGCAAAGGACATGTAAGATGAAGTTATTGCCTTGTTGTATGTACATGTTGACTTGGAATTTTTGAATTCAAATTGAGAGAATATTTCAAAAGATGCCTTGTGAGGAAAATAGACATTTAATAAATGAATTAAATCTATTTTCATGTGCAACTTGCAAAATCTAGAGGATGGTACATGATATGAGATTAAATTAATCAAGGGTTAATTAATTTAATGAGAGAGGTTAGATGATGTGACCTATTTGACTCAAATTTATGGATTTACTTAAATCAAATAAGAGAGGAATATGACAAGAGATCAATTAAATAAAGATTTTGATTTATTTAATTAAAAGAGATGGTGTTAGATTAAATCAAATAAGGTTTTAATTTATTTAATTTAATGGATAGACTTTAGAGATTTAATCAAATAAATTAATTATTTAATTAAATAGGGTTAATTAGATCAAATGGATTGACTTAATTAAGAAAAAGAGAGTGACTTAATTAGAAAAAATGATTTATTTAATTAAGGGATGAAAATTGATGAATTTAATTAGATAAGGATATTTGATTAAATGGTTAGACCGAGGGATGATTCAGGATGAAACGATGTTAGTAGGTTGGGATCAAGTGCACAATGTCAATCGGTATATTTTACGCGTCTACAGAAGCCACCACCATGACCTCTATTGGGACCACCTTCACTAGCATCACCCCCACTACCAAAGCCACCACTACTATCAAATCCTCCACCACTAAAGGTGATAGGAGGGATAAATCTAAAACCCAAGGGGATTTTGTTCACTCCAATAGTTTCATGTTTTTTTAACATAGAAGGGATGCTGATAGAATGGACCACATTGGCCGTGTAGATAGACGTGGTAGGCATTGATACTCCTAACTTCCCCTAATAATCTTCAAAAGTGGCTCCTCACATAATGTTGGGAGCATTCGAAGGATTACATGCTTCTTTCAGACTAGTCAGGCTAGCCATGAGTTCCAAGCCTATTTGATCTTTTCCAATCATATACTTTTATTCACTAATGACCCAAGCAACCATGACCATCTTTGGGTTCCTTTCTAAGTGGTTTTCTAAGGCACCCAACCCTTTGCTAAGGGAGGAGACATATTATTAATGGATTTGAATAGCTTCATACTCTTCCACCAACGATGGTGTAGGGGATGCATGAGGACTAGGCACATGATTGGTCTCATCAAAGAATCCTACCTCACCCCTTTACAACTACTCATGTGCAACAACACTAATGGTGGGACTAGAGAAAAGGCCTATAGAAAAACTAGTAGTAAACTTCATTCTTTCCATCGGGAGGTTTCATACACTTCTCCTAACAATATACTTAGAAGTTGTGGATTGGTTTGTGATGCTCATAAACCTTCACAACACTTAGGAATACAAGAGTTGTGAAGTACACAGGAGAGGTCTCAACACCAACTGCTAAACAGACATTTGTTCATGTTAGGTTCACCAAAAATGTAAGTGAGGGGGCCCAACCACGTTCAAGGCCCTAGGTCACAGAGAGCCAAGAGCGGAAGGCTGCCCTAACTTACCTTAGCATAGTGGGGTTTTAGGAAGTGCAAGATGAGAATGATGAGGAATATAAGGTCCTTCAATCACTTTACAGACAAAAATAATAGAATGGGCCTAGGTAAGCTAGTTTTCAGGTTCAACAATATGTCTCAAGAAGCTCTCTACCTGAGGATGAAAGTGTGGTGCGCTGGCATCCTTACGACCAAAGGACTAAAGAGACAAGTCCGAACTTAAGAAAATAGACTAACAGCCTAGCTAACTACTTCTAAAGGGCCAAAACAATGTTATGAAGTAAACAAGATATGATCTAATACGATAAAGTAGGTACACCAAATTTAGGGTGGAAATAATGATCTCACAAAGGAATTCATTCACTAGTTAGCTCCCAGAAGTAAGTCCACCTACACACAACAAAGAGGAAAATTGTTGGGTGGCTATATAGGGGCCTACCTTAGTCAAACCCATGGTTAGGTGTTCCCACCTCCACAGACAACCAAGAAAGTGTGTATGACAAAGAAAGTAATGTAATCAAGAACACTAAAACACTAAAAAATAGTATGTGTGCTTACTGAACCAAGTATTAGAGGAGAGGAATGGAAATCTTACCGCCTCCACCAAGAGCATTCAAGGATAATGGGGAAGAAAATGAGAGGAACTCAAGCCTCTACTGCAATGGTGTTGTCCCACACTTGCTCTACTAAATTGATCGAGTGATATTGTTGTTGTTGTGGAGTACAAAAGTGTTGCTAAAATGCTTGAATGCTTGAAGTGAGTGGTTGAGCATGAAATTTTTCTTGTGTAGAGGATGGAATGGAAGAGTGAATGGTGAATTTGAAAGAGGGATGAAGAAAATGGCCATATTTGGATTGGTTGGCCGAAGGGGGTGTTATAAGTTGGCTATCAATGAGAAGTGCAATGCCTTTGCTGGATCTAGCCACAATAATCTACCAGGGATGTAAGCGCGCCACATGGGAATCCCCAATAAAAATTTCCCCACCAATGCTCAAAATAGGCATGAAGTGGAACAGAGGTAGTAGGCTTATGTGTAATTTAGTCTCCAAACTTGGTTTTCTAAAGTGGAGAAAGGAAAAAAGGGGAATTTGCATAAGGGGTGCAAATTCACTCCTATACAACTCGATATTTAGCCTACCTCATGGATAGTTGGTGTTATGGTGAATTTTTTTTTTTTGTGTAGATATATGGGTGACCTATATTAGGTCCATGCCAACATGATGTAGCATGCTAACCATTTGAATTGTCTTTGGAAATAATTTTTAAATACTTGGAGCCGACAGTTAGTATTTTTGGTTGCATCTATTTAGGACAACCTAATTGATTCTTGCAGATGGATCAAGTATATATGTTGGAATATTTTTAATATTTAGAAAGGGAAGTAGTTGTGATTACAAATTTGTGAATGTGAAAAGTGTGAAGATGATGAAGTGCATTAAGTCAATTTATTGAGCATCATCATAACTGAATCAACACTTGTTAGGTGTACATTATCAATTCATTTTGTCATTGTAAGCTATTCTATCATTGTAATTCCGTAGGTAGTGAGCCTTTTATTTCTGGACAGTGAGACCTAGTAGTGAGCCACCCTCTTTTGTAATATTCTATAACTAGTTATACTATATTGTGAGCTAAAACTCATCGTGGTTTTTCCCATTTTGGGTTTTCTATGTAAAAATCCTAGTGTTCATGTGTTGTGTGATTTCATGTTCTATTAATTTTGTTTCTTATCTTTACTATCTTATGCATTGGAGTAATTGGGTGGTATTTTTTGAGTAAGCTTAAGAGGATAGTGATTCACCCTCCCTCTTAAAATCTTGGATACTCAAAAACTGGTATCAAAGCTTGGTTCATCCGTAGAAGCATAACAACTTGAGGAAGATCCTAAAGATAGAAAAAGTGAATGATAAAGAAGAGCTCCAGGCTGCACTTGAAGATCATGACAAGGTTGAAAGTGAAAATAGAGATTTGGAAGAAAATTTGGATGAGGAAAATGAATGTGTTTAGAAACTAAAAGAGCAATTTAAGAAGTTCAAAGAAAGACATAGGGAAGTGAGTGAGTAGTTGAAGCAATTAAATGAAGAGATTACTAGGTTGAAGGTACAATTGGAGGAAAAGAAAAGAATTGAAGAATTTCTAAATAAAATGGTGCAAAGCAAGTCTGATAAATGCACTAAGCTTGAACAAGAAGTGGCGAATTTGAAAGTATATCTATAGAAAGAAAAAATTTCTAAAGAAAGTTTCAAATTTAGCTCTAATAAGCTTGATGAATTGATTTTAGGGAAGGGACCTTCTAAAGAGAAAGGTGGTCTAGGAAATGATACCTGTGAAAGTTCCAAGGCTATGGAGAATATAGTGAACAATCAAAAGACTCAAGATAAAGGGAAGCAGAAAAGAAATCCAAAGAACTATGCTAAAAAAATCTCCTATCAAACATCCTAATGCACAAAGGTATCCATATTTCAATGGTATTTTCTTTTCCTGCAATAAATTTGGTCATAGGGAAATAGAGTATAGAAGTAGGATGAATCAGTTTCCTAGTTCCTTCTTCAATCAATTCTTTTCTTGCAAGAAAATTGGACATAAAGCTATTGAATGTAGAACCTGGATGATGAATCCATTTTATGGAGGTAGAGTAAATCAATCTTTTAATGGCTATTTCTATATTTGTAACAATTTTGGACACAAATCTAATCAATTCAAGATAAGGTTAGTGGAATTCAAACTAATTAGATAAATGTTGTCTACTATAATTGTAACAAATCGGGACATATCTCAAGAGTTTGCAGAAGTAAAAAAGGAAAGTAGACTAATCCAATAAAGTGGAATGAACCAGTGGAGAAAAATAACAAGGATGAGGTTAAGAAAGAAATGAACAAGATTTTGAGAAAGAAAGAAGAGCCTAAAACAACTAATACATCTATGCCCTCATTCAAAGCAAACAATTCTTCTAGGAATTATACCTAGCATGGTCTTAGGGGGAGCTTTAATAGAAAATTGTACAAACCCCCTGAATGTTTGGTGTGTCAGACTTTGACACGAAGATATGTTGTAAGGTATGTATTGGTAGAACTTTTTGAAAAGAAACCAGAAGAAAAAATGCAGGCATGTTGTTTTACAAAGTGAATTAGGGTTTTCTATGATGTAAAGAATGTTTTTAGCATCTTTTTGTAATCTGTCACATTTAATGTGAACTAGGGCATATCATTGTTTTATAAAGTGATTTAGTGAGGCATTTTAATCACTTGTGCATTTCAAGAAATTAGAGAGAATTTTGGAGCATTCTTGAGGACATTTGGAGTTTGAGTTGGGTAAACCCTAATTTTGGTTCTTCATGAAGAAAAGGGTATTTTACTTACCTGTGTTGTGGGTTTGTGAGTATCATCTTTTGAAATCTATCAAAGCTAGAAATTGAGAAGAATGGCAACCCCTCTAGTTGTTAATACATCGGAAACACCTAGACCATCATATAGAAAGTATTTTATGAAGGTTTATGAAGATAACCCTATGGTAACCTTCTCATCAATCCCTCATGGGGTTGTACAGCTATAGGATACAATAATGTACATTTGAGTCAAAACTGATGAATTCAATCATGGAAAATTGGTGGATATTTGGCAGAATGAGCTCACTATGAAAAATTTCTTGGTGAAAAATGAATATTCAAATATTATTATGAAGAAATTGGATAGATGGAACTACTTTCCTAATTTCAATTCCATGGTTGATGATAAGTTTGTGAAGCCAGTTCTCAACAAAATGCATGAAAAATTCCTGTGGACTAACTAACCCCATCTCATTACTAAGGAAGCAATTAAGGCTATTATAGGTTTTTGTGATACCAGAACATTACCTGTGTTGAAAGCAGTGAAGAATGAGGTTGTTGTAGATCTCATTGGTGCCAAATATGACAAGAGAGATCTTACAACAAAGTCCATCACTAATCCTGTGGTGAAGTATGTTGTTATAATTAGTGGTCATAAAATTTACTTCACCATCTGAGAGAACTTTGTATCGGCTACAACTATTTATATTGGTTTTGATATGGTATTCAACGGTGCAGACTATGATCTATGCGAACTTCTCCAACAATAGTTTCTTGAAAATTTGAGAATGACCAAAGAAAAGAAGTATGCTTTTAAATTTGGCTCATTGATTGTATGTTTGTTGTTCTATTTTATGAAGAGACTTCCTGGAAAGGATGATGTGGTGTTTTGGGATTCATCTAGACTAGTGTCACATCATATCTTTGATTACTTACATAATCTAGGTGATTTAAAGGACAAAGATAATTCCATAACAACATTATTTTCTATGTTCAAAAGTAATATGAATGAGAGAGAAAGGATTCCAAGGAAAGTTGTTGAGAAGTACAAAAATGATATAATATTTCATGTCTCTTCTAATGAATGTATGAGTGAAGCTATTAAACCTTGAACCATATGGATACAACTACTGGGTTATACTATTATAGAAGATGAAGTTGAAGGCTATGTAGAAAAATTGTTGAAAAGCTTGAAAGATGTCAATGAAGCTAGAATTGGGACTTATGTTGAAAAGGCTATGGAGGTTCACATAGAGCTCAAGAAGCCTATAATAAGGAAGAATGTAGAAAATAAGCTTAGAGAAGCATGTTTAACTAATAAGGAGATTGCACAAAGTAGAGCTAAGAGAGAGCAGATGGAGGAAGAATCATCAGGAGCAAGGAGATCTGACATGACTGCTCCTTCTAAACCCTCCATAGCACCTGCAGTGAGTATCGAACCTAGTGTTGTTAAAGGAAAATACTTGACTTCTTCTAGACCTACTACTAAATCTAGGAAGAGGAAAGGAACCCTTATGGTGGTACCTAGAAATAGAGGAAAGAAAGAAAAGGATACAAGGGAGAAGAACTTTAGCATCTCTAATGATCAAGAGGAAGAAGAGGAGGATCCCGTAGAAAAATTAGTAAGGAAGAAAAGAGGAAATGTGTCCTCTAGTGAAGGTGTTAATTCTAAAAGAGTGTATATTGTATCATCCTCTAAGGAAGATGAAGAACATGATTTTGGTATTCATGTGCACACCAAACCGGAATCAAAGGAAGCAAATGTGTCTAAAGAAGCCTCTTCAGACCAAGAAGAGCAAGAAGACACTTTGGTAAGACCTAGTTCCCCTTTCAAATTTGAGGCTATTGTAAATACTTTGATACATTCTAAGGATATGCTAAAGCCTACAACAGAGTATTATGATCAAGTGGGTAAAGATGATAGAAAAACTTTAATTTTAGTTTTTATTCAGTATACTATTATTCTAGAAGTTAAATGTGAATATCTAAGAGATAAGGTGCCTAAGAAAATGTGGGTAGTCCTAATGAAAAGGAGATCAAAGGCTATCAAATTAGATGAGAAAATTAGAAATGATGCATTTAAGAAAATTGGGTCTTCTTTGACCCCAAATGATTTGGAAACACTAAAGAAGATTTGTGCAAAAATGTTCTGAATGAAGAAAAGAGTGAATATTTTGATGATAAAGGATAAGAAGCAAATACAGAAGATAAGGAAGGAAACTATAGAAGTAATCAGAGACATGGCTGAAAAGTATGGTATGCTTGGTTCTGAACCTAAGACAAAAGAAGAAGTTTCTATAGAAGAGGTTATGGAAGATATTCCTTCTGGTACAGGTGATATAGGCATTCCTTCAAAAATAAATGATGCAAATATCCCTCTAGATACAAGCGTTGAAAATGATCCTCTAGAGATGGAGAAGTAGATCAAGGGAGAGGCAGAGTCAAAGAAACAAGATGATGCTTCTTCAGAGCATACTAAGGGTGAAAAAGATAATAGTGAAAAGGAAAAATGTAGTGATGAAGGAGAAAAGGATAATGCAGAAGAAGAACAAAATAATAAATGGAAATGAAGGAAATGATGGAGAAGGAAACAGGGACAAAGATAAAGATGAAGATGAAAAGGAAGAAAAGAAAGGAGAAGAAAAAGAGAAAGTGGAAGAAGAAAAGGAAAAGGAAGAGGAAGAAAATAAAAATGAAGAATCTACCCAAAAAAAATGAAGCAAATCAAAAGTAGATTGTATAATCTCTTAGGTCTCTCAAAGAATCTTACTTCAGAGATAATGTATTGAAAGGCTTGTTATCCAAGCAAATTAGATTTGAGCTAGTAACTCCTCAAGAACTTCTACAACTTCCTATGATTTAAGGTTGTGTGGATTTGGAGAAGATTTCTCTGGTTCATAAAGTGGTATTAGGGGATGCATTGCAAGAATCCAAAAGGAAGGAGATTCTTGAAACTTATCATAAGGGAACAAAACTCATTGAAGATGCTCTTAAAAGCATTGTAGGAGGCCACACCCAACACTTCTATAGATACATATCTCACTTTGGTAGAAAATATAAGATTGTTATTGAAATCCTTTGAGTATGTGTCTGGGCTTAGTGAAAAGAAAAAACAAGAGATTGAGGAGAATCTAGTAGAGAAAAGCTTGTTGGCACTGCATGACAAGTGCACTTTGGCACACACAAATTTTGAGAAGAATATGGAAGCTATGCAAATTTATAAGTCAGATAAAATAGTGTCTTTGCTTATTTCTTGAAGTGGTTGGATGCCACTTAGAACATTAAGGTTGTTATGGACTCCATTGCGTCCCAATTGACTGTTGTCTCTAGTACTTATAGTGCATCCAACGACAAAGCGAAATCGACCTGGAATGCCATCTCTAAACATAAAGATAATTTTTTATTTTATAGAAGCAGAAGGAAGAGATTATCAAAACATTTGGTTAGTTAGGTGACATTGTAAGAATGGAGTACACCCCAATTTCCAAGGCTTTGGAAAGTGCAAAGAAACTTGAGAAGATAAATCTGACTCCTAGTACTCTAGATGATGTAGAGGAAACTCTAGTAGAGTTGGAATCTTTGAATAGAATTTTGATTGTTGCAAAGAAAATTTAGGAGAATGGTAAATCAACATGGCAAGGTATTCTTAAGGAGATTCAAGGCTCGTCATCCTTCAGTTAATGCAAGTTTTCTTTGTTTTCATATTTCAATTTTCAGGCCACCCTTTTTTGTTGATGTCAAAGGGGGAGAGAAAAGGTGGTCGTTGAAGAAAAATACTGGCGATAGGTGAAGAGTGTTGTGAATAGGGTTTGGTGTTCTAAATAGATGTTTTTGTTCTAGAAATTTTGGCGCATGTTTCTATTAATGACAAAGGGGGAGACTTTTGGAAAAATGAAGAGCATCTTTCTATACAGTTTTTGTTGTCATTAATGTCACCATGATATATGAGTTGCAACTACAAGATCAAGTCTTAGTTTGATCCAGTATTCTTGACTGATACTTGAAGCGATATGTAGTTATCATCCTTTGGTGTTTTGGTCTGTAGTTCTTAGTTGTTGATTACTATTGTTTGTAGCTTTTGGGAAACATTTTTGGATGTTGTAAAGTTATTTGTTCAGGATCTCTCATGCTCAAATGCTTGTATGGTGAATCAACATTTCTCTATTGTTTATTTTTTCCATTAAGTCTATCTTTGGCCAACCTAATAGATAGTTGGTGTTATGGAAAATTAATTTTTGTTGTGCAAATATATGGGTAACCTATCTTAGGTCCATACCGACTTGATGTAGCATGGTGAGCATTTGAATTGTCTTTGGAAAGATTTTGTAAATACTTGGAGCCAACAATTAGTCTTTTTGGGTGCATCTGTTTAGGCCAACCTAATTGATGCTTACAAATGGATCAAGTATATATGTTGGAAAGTTTTTAATATTGAGAAAGAGAAGTAGTTGTGAATGCAAAAAGTGCAAAGATGATGAAGTGCATTAAGTAAATTTATTGAGCATCACCATATCTCAATCAACACTTGTTAGGTGTACATTGTCAATTCATTTTGTGGCTGTAAGCCATTCTATCATTGTAACTCTGTAGGTAGTGAGCCTTTTATTTCTAGACAGTGAGTTCTAGCGGTGAGCCACCCTCTTTTGTAATATTCTATGACTGGTTATATTATATTGTGAACTAACACTCACCGTGTTTCATTAATTCTATTTCTTATCTTTACTATCTTATGCATTGGATTAATTGGATGGTATCAGTAAGTTTAAGAAGATATTGATTCACCCCCCCTCTCAGTATCTTGGATATTCAACAACAAGATCATGCAAAACCAAGATATGCCCCTATGTTTACTAGTCAAAGTACACCATGATATGATGGATCATGGCAACCTCAATAAGGTATAATAGGAAGCTAAAATGATAAACACAATACAAAAACACCAAAATATCACAATAAATTTTGAATATTGATTGCCATAGGACTAGTAGATGGATGGGATTGATGTGGTCATATTTAAGGAAGGATACATCTTGTTAAGACCAAATATGGAGGGTAGATTAGGTGATTGACATGACTCAAGATAATCAAAATAGATTGAATCTCACTATACTAATGGATTTTGTTGTTAAGAACCAATTGGATAGGGGCACACTTGATGCCATGACACACAACCAAGACACACCCTAAGGACAGACCTAGGGTCTCGAGGGTGCATTGATTGATGACCTTTCCTATGCTAAAGCACAAAGACCTCATAGTTTGATAAAAGAGTGGCAATTGACCATGGATAAGAGCAGAAAGATGACAATGGAGACCTAGATGGATGATGAAGAGTGAGACAAAATGATGGAAAAAAATCCTTAGGGGCTCATCAATCAATGGCCTTTCCTACGTGAAAGCACAGATGAAACATAGTTCAACAAAAGAGATGAAAGATGACATGAGATCTTATGATTACTAACATGATGCGAGACTGGTAAAATGATGCCATAGAAAGATGACCAAAAGCTTAGGATTTTGGATAGAAACACTAATCATCCTATGCTCAATCAAAATATACCAAGTGATAGATGGTGGGATATTGATGGGAGATGGATGTGATAGGATGGTAGGATGAGATTAGTGAGTGCATATAGGAAAATATGACGCAAGGTAGATAATGATTAAGCCCTCTATGAATGATGCCTATTGTCATTTTTTCACCAAACATACTTATCCAAGGTGCCACCAAGGGTGGTCTTCTCCATAGGATGCCTTATTTCTCTATACTATTTTTGTATTTTTTTGACTTTTTTTATTTTTTTGTGTTTTTGTGGATTTTTTACTTTTTTTGCTATTTTTCTAGGTGGGATAACCTAGCTGACCTAGGTGTAGAACTATTTTAGGTGCATGATGTTTATAGTTTCTTCCAAGGGTTCCCCCTTAGGTGTTGCAATCCTATATGTACTAGAACCATATTTTGCAGTGATGACATAAGAACCCAACCAATTAGCTTCAAACATTCCTTTCTTTTCTCGATCATGTTGGGTACATTGATTTTCTTTCAGGACTAGATCACCAATGTTGAATTGGTGAGGACATACCTTCTTATTGTAATTTATTTTGAGCTGATGTTGATAATATTGATGATTAAAATCTCTAATGTTTTTCTCATCTAGGAGTTCAAGCTAACTTAACTATGCATCTCAAGCATCTTCATCACTGATTAAATTCTTCAAAGAGATATAGAGCAATGGGATCTCAATTTCAATTGATAAGATGTCATGTGTTCCATAGATGAGGGAATATGGGGCAACACCAATGGGAGTGTGGATGGATGTGTGATATGCCCAAAGGGTGGGATTAAGATGGAGGTACCAATCTTGACTAGTATTATTGACAACCCTTTTGAGGATTTTGATAAGGGTCTTCTTGGTAGCTTTAGATTTTCCATTACCTTATGGGTAATAGGGGGTTGACCAACGATGTTGGATGTGATATGTTTTGCAAAGGTGTCTCATGTACTAATTTTTCAAAGGTTTATTGTTGTTGGTAATGATAGTAGAGGGGATACCATATCTGCAAAGAATATGATAAAGGATGAATTTGGAAATCAAAATACTAGTGATTTGGGAGAGTGGAATTGCTTCCACTGACTTAGTGAAGTATTCAGTAGCATTGATGATGAAGGTGTGACCATCAGATGAGAGAGGGTAAATCTTTCCAAATTAAATCAAGACCCCATTGTGAGAAAGGCCATAATGCAATGATGGGCTATAAATTTGCATGCTATTTACATGGTACACATTTCTTGATGAATTCACAAGCGTCATGCTCCATAGTAGTCCAATAATATCCTGTTCTAAGAATTTTGTTTTCCAAGGCCATCCCACTAGAATGAGACCTAAAAGTACCAATATGAACTTTGTTTAATGCAACATGATATTTTGATTCATTTAGACACTAAAGGAGAGTCGCATCATGCCCTCTATGATAAAGTGTATCTACTACGATTGTGTATCAAGAAGTGCATTAGATGAAGGATTTACGTTGGTTATGGGTGAGATCAGGTGGTAAGATGTCATGTAAATAGGCATAAATATCATGATACCAGGGTAATTAGGGACCCATGATGTCACACACCATTTCATTTTCTACCATATCGTACATTGGGATTAATAGTTTCTCTATGAGGAACTCACGTTTTGTTCGATCTTTAGGCATGTCAATGAGAGAGCTAATTGTAGCCATAGCATTAGCTACCCTATTTTGTACTTTGGGAATATACTCAAAATGGATATGGGTGAATTATTTCTTGAAATCATCCACCATGTGTTTATAAGAAATAATCTTATCATCCTTGGTTTGAAATTCATCATTGACCTCTTTGATTATGAGCTATGAATCGACAATGACACAAAGATGAACAATATTCCATTGCACTGTGATTCTAAGGCATGTGATTAAAGCTTCATATTCTATGATGTTATTTTTACATGGGAATGACAACTTGAATGAATTCAGGATATAGTCACCTTGTGGGGTGAAAAATGGTATACCCACACCAACTCCATTATGAGTGTAGGATCCATCAAAATATAATATCCATGTATCTAATTCTGAGACTGTGAGGACTCCTTCATCAGGGAACTCTACTACTAATGGATATGCATCTACTAGAGGGGCATCAACCAATTGATCTACTATTACTTTCCCTTTGATTTCTTTGTGGTCCAAATATTCTATATCAAACTCACTAAGGAGCATTGCCGATTTGGCCATACAACTAGTGAATGATGTTCTTGATAACAAAAGTTTGAGTGGGTCAACTATTGATATGAGTTTGAAAGAATGAATAATCATATAGTGACACAACTTTTTTGAACTGAAAACAAATTCTAAGTAATATTTTTCCATGGGGGAATAATTAATCTCATAGCCCACAAGTGTACGATTGATATAGTAGATAACACGTTCTTTGGAAAACTCATCATGTTGGGCCAACAATGCCCCAGTGCAACTGAAGTGGTTGAGATATATAGTAGTAATGGCTTACCTGGAATAGAAGGCACTAAAATTGGTGGATTGGCTATATATTCCTTGATCTTGTCTAATCCTTGCTGACACTCTGGATCCCATTTGAAATTTATGTCCTTATGCAAGAGGTGTGTAAATGACTAGAATTTATCAACAAGCTAGGTAATGAAATGCCTGATAGACTGTAACTTTCATTGTAGGCTTCTCAACTGCTTGAGATTTTAAGGTGGGGGCATTTCCATTATGGCCTTAAATTTTGATGGATCCACTTTGATGCCCTATATAAATACAATAAAGCCTAGCAGTTTGCTAGATTTGATGCCAAAAACACACTTCTTTGGATTCAAGCATAGCTTATACTATTCTAACCACTCAAATATTTGCATTAGGACTTTAGGATGGTCTTCTCTTTTCTTGGATTTCCCTAATATATCTTCAACATAATCTTCCATTATGATGTGAATGAGGTCATGGAAGATAACTATAATTGTACGTTGGTAAGTTTCCCCCACATTCTTAAGAGAAAAGAGCATAACATTGTAATAGAAAGTACCCTAAGGGGTGGTGAATGCAGTCTTGTGTTGGTCTTTAGGTGCAGTTCTAATATGATTATAGCAAAAAAATCCATCCATGATGGATAGCATGTCATGTCCTGTTGTGATATCTACCAACATGTCAATATTAGGAAGCAGGAAATCATCTTTTGAGCATGCTTTATTAAGATCCTAAAATTTGATATAGATTCTAATGCACCCATTAGGTTTAGCAATAGGTAATATATTAGATATCCAATTAGAATAATCAATAGGCCTGATGAATCTAGCCTCTAGCAAGTTTTTCAATTCTTTCTTGACATGTAAGGCCACTTGGGGATGCTTTTTTTTGTGCTTCTGTTTAAATGGTTTTGTATCTAGATGGACATCAAGATGGTGTACAACCAATACGAGATCCAATCCTAGCATATCTAAATAAGACCAAAAGAAATTAATTATCCCTTCCTTTAGTAGGATGATAATGATAGGATACCTTTCCTCAGACAATGATTTGGCCACATAGGTGATCTTAGCTTCTTCCTCCATGCCCAAATTAACTTCCCCCATATCTTCAATAAGGGCCAAAGACTGTTCAAATAAATGAGCTCCAATGAGGGGAATATGAAGATCCCCATCCTCTAGTGCCTCATCGAGGTTTTCACTAGAGGATACACCTTTTATTTTTACTTTTTCTAAATCAAAAATTGCCTCAAGGAGGTTTTCACTAGATGACTCTTTTTTTTGTTTCTTTTTTTCTTTTTTGGTTAGGGTGTTCATCTTCCCTCAATCCCATGAAATGTATGTAGGTTTCCTCTGAAGGATAAATATCAATAGCTTCGCTCCCTCGTAGGTCCCAATCAATAAGGTCAGGGTGGTGGGGTGAAAGGCTGATGGAAAAGACTAAGGTGGAATCAAAGAGAAGGGAGATCTACATCATCATATGAGAGTATGATTTCCTCCTCCTCATGTATGTCTTCAAGAAATTTTTCATCTAAGTTAACCTTATTTGAAGTGCTAGTGGATGATGCAGGACCCCTTTTTCTTCTATTCATAGCCTAGGCCCAAAATTTTAGGTTGTACTAGTGTCTCAATGGGTCATAATCTTCCATGTTCCTCTAAACCAAGCCCTCCCTCTTGATATTTATATTTTTCTACTAGTTTAGAAGCATGGGGATAAACCTCTTGGAAGTATTCAATGAGGGGAGGTGAAGGCTCAAGTTCTTATCTATAGACCCATAGACTGATGTCTTCATATGCTTGATCTTGCAGTGTTCCTGGAGAATGGAAAGAGGTAGAACCCATGTTCTTAGACCTGATATATTTGGTCTTCAATTCTTCCTTCGATGTAGATTGAGAAGGTCGTCCATAGGTAAATGGGGATGGAGGAATTGTTGCCACATTAAGAGTTGTATGCATCTCCTATTCTCCACAAGCTTTGTCAATGATCTAGACCTTGGTGATGGCTGAATGAGAGTTAGTGACTAGAGTAGATGATGTGTTGGATGATGAATTGGAAGAAAAATTAGATGAAGGAATGGATGATGATGCCCAAAGAGCTCCCACTTTGACTCTTGGACAATATCGAGAATGTAGTAAAGAAGCTTCTAGAGCATGACAATACTCAAAAGGTTGGTGGCCTACATGGATAGTGACTTCGACCCCATTGTATGAGAATTTTAGGCATTGGTGATAGGTGGATGGAATGGCTTGTATAGCATGAATCCATGGTTAGCCAAGGAGAAGGTTGTATGGAAAATCCAAATCAAGGACATGGTAGGTAGTGTATTGCACAAAAAGAACAACTTGGATAGGAAGAAAAATAATACCCTTTGAGTCCCTTTCTACATTGTTGTATGCGTTGATTGTAATAGTTTTGTTATCTAGGTCAGCATGAGTATAACCTACCTATTTTATGAGCTTTATGTTGGTGTAATTAATATTTAATTACAAATTATCATAAGCTTACTTAGGCATATTTAATTCCTAAGTTATAGGTTTTATCCTTATCTTATCGAGCTATCTTGTTGCTAGAGATAAGATTAGGTTTATGCATCTTTTATTTTACAAAGAAAATTATCTCTTGTATTATTTTGTACTTGGAATATATCATTTTGCATGTTTTTATGCAAATCTCTGCTTTTTCTGATTTTCTCTTCTATGGAAGGTCTTTTCGGTTTGCAAATCTGATCTTGGTTTCTAACATGGTATCAAAGCCTCGATTTGCAGCCCCTTCTCATCTTTTTTGGAGGAACACATTGCAGAGCTCGTTTGGGGTCCCTCGATGGTTTCAATCCTTGAGCATCATTATGCAGCATCTTGGATCAGATCGGGGTTTTCTGTTGGATTCATAGTGCTAGAAAAAGTCAAAAATGAATTTCATTTTATTCATTTTCATCATCGTTTGCCAAATCTGTGAGGGTTTCAAGCTCGGTGATTTTTCTGATAGATCTGGGGTTCGCCTAATTTTTGGAGCACTTTGGGCCCAAACGGACCTCGCCATTGGATTCGCAGTGCCCAAGAACCCCCATTTTCATATAAAGTTTGTCTGATTTGGACACAATCATCTGGAGAGGCAAAAAAATTTTGCCCAAGGGCTGTATAACCCCTAAGCAAGACTCCCGAGGCACAGATTTTGAAACAAATATATATATATATATTAAAGAAACAAAAAAAACCAATTTTTTTTCTATGCGGCCAGTTATATTGGAGGTCGCCACCCACCCGCCACCCGACGACCACCACTTCCGCCACCGCTGTCTGCCAAAGCCACCAACCCACCACTTGGGAGATATCGGCCCCCGCGGGCTTTAGGAGCTGGTCACGTGGGTGACCAACGCCCTACACCGATAGCTGCCGCCCTTCGTTACAGCCCCCAGAGCTGGATCCAACCCCCGCCATAGTCTTATGGGCAACCAATGGCCCAGATCCAGCCTCCGTTGAGCCTCCAGTCCCCTACACCGGTCCTATCGGCGTCTAGGGGCTCCACCGCTGACCCCTACCCTTCAGCCTTCTGGTCCACCCATGCAACTAGGGGCCTTTTTTTTAGCCCCTGAGGGCTTCTGGGGGCCAAATCGGACATTTTTGGAAAACTTTCATGGAAACGGGCGTATCTTGGGCATACAGTGTCATTTTTTTGCAAACGAGATATCATCAGAAAACTGTTTCAATGCTCTACACAATGGTTCAGGTGTGGTTTTCTAGTTTTTAATTTTTGATGCATGTTTCAGCCCCAGAAGTTAGATGTTGCCATTTTCACTCTGGGATGCATATCTTTTGACTCGCTTATCTATTTTTTGCAATTTTCATGGCGTTGGAAAGCTGGTTTTTGCCTCTATGTAGATATGAGGTCATTTATAGAATATTTATACCTTATTTAATGCATGCATTCATTTTTGTTTCGTGCACTAGGTTTGCATTTTCAATTATTTTTCTATTGTTTTGCATTATCTCCTTATGCAATCATTAGGTATTGTAATAAAGAACTGATATAAAGTTCCATTAATGGGGTGTTCTTGCATCCATCTTTCATGTTGGTGACAACTTGCATGAGTTTTTCTGGTTTCCTATTGTCTCCTTTTATCTTCTTTCTTGCTTAGCTGGACACATCATTGGTTTGCTTCGGTTCACACTTTAGTTGGGATTTTATGGTTCTTGATCCTCATTGGTTCAGATCTTTCTCATTTGAAGGCCATGATTTTATGGTTAATGTTCCAGAATCTTGATGGTACTCATCCTATGGGCAGTTTTAGTTTCAGTTTAGCATTGGCTTTGAGAGACACAACTTCCAGATTTGTCATCATTATGGGTCCTTTCATCCTTTCATCTACTGTTGCTTACAGATTCTAGGGTTGATCCAGCATGTGAGTTTCCAGTGTTCCTTGGCATCGGGTCTACTGTTGCATTTTTATTCTGATATGGTATTTTGCAAACAGAAGTATCTTTCCTTGCTTGTCGGATTTGGGGTTCCAGTGTTGCTTCATCAGAGTTCTTCCAGTGCTTCTTCGCAGTAGTTCATCTCACTGAAGGGGGGGGTTTTCCCATTGGGTTTTCTCTCTCTTTACATTTTTACATGAGTACCTGACCAGGCCTTGTTTCTGGGACTCATATTTGCATAATAATATGCTTCTCCCTAAGTTGCACTTATGGGGGGTGTTGGTGTAATTAATATTTAATTACACATTAGCATAAGTTTACTTAGGCATATTTAATTCCTAAGTTATAGGTTTTATCCTTATCTTATCGAGCTATCTTGTTTCTCAAGATGAGATTAGGTTTATGCATCTTTGCTTTTATAAAGAAAATTATCTCTTGTATTATTTTGTACTTTGAATATATCATTTTGCATGTTTTTATGCAAATCTCTACTTTTTCTGATTTTCTCTTCTATGGAAGGTCTTTTCGATTTGCAAATTTAATCTTGGTTTCTAACACTTTAATGTATATAAATTGAGGGCGGCGCCATTATCTACTGAGACCCATTTTACCTTATGGCTAGTGACCAAGATCTCAATGTGTAAGACATGATTATGAGAGGGGTCAATTGGAAGGATATCATTTTGGCTGAATCCTAGCTGATAAGTGGAAGAAAAGTGTCCTATTAAGGCTTGAAACTAGGTAGGATCAATGCCATTTGGCACATGTGTATCCTACAAAGATTTTCTTTAGAAATGTGACTCAAATTACTCACTTGATCAACTTCCTAGAGTAGTTCTATTCTCCTCCTTCATTGGCCTAAGTTAAGTCACTATTTTTCAAATTTATCCAACTGATGTTGTGGGGTTCTAAAGTTTCAGAATATCCTAACTTAGTGATGGTGGAGAAAAGGCTACTTCCTTTGTTGTCGATGTGTCACAGGTCTTGGGAACTTTGCAACCTCTAACATGAGGTTTCAAAATTTTGGTTTCGAGCGATAGGGTGATCCCTTTATCAAAAATTCATAGGTTCTAGGAACTTCACAACCTTCATCAAGAGGTTTTGAAGTTTGGTATTCCATTGATATAATGACTCGGATGAAAACAGAAGTAGGGACCACTTGGAGCGATAATGTGAACATCAGCTAGATAGTTCTTTATCGGTGGGACTTTGTTCTTTGTCTCATCAATGGCTTGATGGCATTCAGTGTGGTGGGACCTAATAGGATAGTGATGATGGTTGATCATGACAAAGGTTGACAGGTGGCAATGATGTGGAGGATAGATGGCATGTGGGCCCATGTGCTCAGTGAACATTGTTGAGATGGTAATGAATGTCTCTTCGACTAGGCGACATGGTGTTAGGTGGATAACCCTAAGTTCAACATTGTAGATTTTTCTGACTACCTATCCAATGACCAAGTTTGAATGCTAGATGATGGTGTGTGGCTCAAGGTGAAACCCTAAAGGGGCATGGTAGTTGAATAGTCAACAATAGAGAAAGAAAATATCTTGGAGTAGAGTGGCAACAATGTTGGGCATATAATAGCAAAGAATCTCACCATGTAGGCTGAGAGGCTAGATGCAAGCAGAGACACCATGTGGTGCTAGGCACCGAACAAGCCGAGATGTTGGATGTAGGCCGAGAGGCTAGATGCAAGTAGAGAGGTTGCGTGATATTGGGTGCGAAACAGGCTGAGATGTTAGATGCAGCCTGAAAGGTTAGCTGTAAGCAAAGAGGTCGCATGGTGTTGTGCGTCGATTAGGTTGAGATGATGGATGTAGGTTGAGAGGTTGAATGCATGCAGAAAGGCCATGAGGCTGAGCATGGACTAGCTGAGAACCTAGGTGCATTCTATGAGGTTGGGTATAGGAAAAGAGGCTAGGTGTAGGCTAAGGTTACTAGGTGGTTTGGCCGAGAGGAAAATAATCCGAGAGAGAGATGGATCTCAAAAAAGGTGAAGCCCAAGTGGCTATGCGATAGAGAGGCTGAGAGACCTATGGTTGAGCTATGTGGCTATGTAGCCAAGTGAGATTTATCTCACTAAGAGAGGTAGTCATGAGGGGTTATTGGTGTAGCCATGGTAGGAGGGTCCTTAAGGAGAACAATCTAGACTATGCAGTAAGAGTCACACAATAGAAGCAACACAAAATATGGAGGCAAATGTACATTCAAACATTCATATTATCAAAAATCTTAGTTACAATCAGTCGACAAAAAGCTCAAAATACAATATTCCTATATGCTCCTTAATGCGAGCTGAAATATTACATATCAAATCTATATTAATCTACTTAATTAACTTATTCTTTCCTAATGATCATTACAATGCTTTATATCATATCCACAGATCTAGAATCTTTCATGTCAGCCAAAGATAATTACAATCTCTGATGAAGGAAATGTAATGTGTGCATGAAATAGGTTAGCCTCAAATCTGAATTTCTTCTTAGTGGATGCAGAGGATGAAGTGTGGACCTAAATTAAGGTTGGGGGACACTCCATGAAACAATTCAAAACACACCATAAGGATCCACAAGTTACAAGAAATATCCACAAGAGATCGAACTATCCATTAGGCTTGAAAACTATTCTAGTGCCAGTTCAAGAAACTATCGCTTAGTTTGGGAGCAATAAATTAGTGGGAAAAGATCCAATCAATCTGAAATCTTGGAATAAGGAAAATGAATATGTCCACAATGAAAATGTAGATCTGCTAGGTTTGGTGAGAAAATATGCTAAATCCACCAACTTGAACTGAACAAGAACTGAACAAGAACAAAAACTATATGAAAATATTTTTCGTTGATGCAAGATTGCCAAGAACCAAGGATGCTCCTACATTAGACATCTGGGGTTATTTGAGAAGTTAGTCCCTCACTTTTCTGGGGCTAAGGAAAACCAATACGTTCTACCTCATCCTAAGAAATCTAAGAAGAACCCTCCATTGGTCTTCCTTTCCACTTCACAAGATATTCTTTGTACTTTCTTCCATGAGTTTTCCTCCCATCTTTGATATCCAAAATCTCTTCTATCTCATCTGATTTTTTTTTAGGAAACTATTTCTCTAATATTTTAGTATTTTCTTCACTAAATTCTGCTTCATGGTACTAATGTAGATCTGTAATGTTGAATATAGGTGATATGCCCATGCCATCTGGTAGCTCTACGTCATATGAATTTCCTAAATAAAATTTCTTCAAAATATTATAGGGTCCAGACTTCCTCATCTTAAGCTTATTGTATGTGCCAACTAGAAATCTTTCCTTCCTCAACTAAACCATTACTTCATCTCCAACTTCAAACTGCTTATGTCTCCTCTTTTCATCTGCTCACTCCTTATACTTCTAGTTCATATCTTCTAATTGATGCTTTACTCGAGTATGCACTTTCTTCATATGTTCTACAAATTCCTCTACTTCTGCACTTCTTTTATCTTCCTTATTGATGTTTCACAACTCTATTATACCTCTAAGATGAACTCTAGTAACAATATTAAAAGGTGTCATTCTAGTACTCCTATTCACTGAATTATTGTAAGCAAACTCTACTTGTGCAAGGACTAAATTCCAACTTCTAGTCTTCTCTCCAACCAAACATCTCAGCAAATTCCCCAAACTCCTATTTACTACCTCTTTCTATCCATCATTCTATAGGTGAAAAGTAGAACTAAACTTTAGATCTATCTTTAACTTCTTCCAAACTATCCTCCAAAAGTAACCAACAAACTTTGTATCTCTGTCTAAAACAATACTCCTAAGTAGTCCATGCAATCTAACCACTTCCTTGAAAAACAAGTCCGCTACATGTACTACATCTGTTGTCTTCTTACAAGGTATGAAATGTGCCATTTTAGAAAATCTATCCACCACCACAAATATAGAATAATTACCTCTCTATGTCTTTGGAAATCCAAGTATGAAATCCATGTTGATATCCTCCCAAGGTCTCTTCGGAACTTCCAAAGGCTTATACGATCCAACATTTTGACTACTCCCTTTTGCAACTCGAAAAAATCTACAAATCTACACAAATTTCCCAACATCCTTATGAATCCATGGCCAAAAGTAATTCTCACTCACCAATGCTACTATCTTATCAATTCCAAAGTGTCCTAACAATCCTCCTCTATGTTTTTCTTTCACCAAGTTATCTCTCATTGAACTCTAGGGTATACACAACTGATTCCCTCTAAATAAAATATCCTACTAGATGAAATAGTCTAAACACTAAATCTTATCCTCTAACACTAGTTCTTTACAAGATCTCCAAGGTTCTACAAAATTTGGGTCTTCCTCATACAAGTTCTTCAATTCATCAAATCCTAGTACCCCCACTCTCATCTCTACCAGTAAATTCCTTCTCCTACTTAAGGAATCATAAACTCCATTTGATTTTCTACTCTTATCTTTCAAAACCAAAATATAACTTTGCAATAATTCTACCCATCTCATGTATCTCTGATTCAACTCTTGACTATTCAAATATTACAATGCTTGATGATCTGTATATAACACAAACTCCTTAGGAAAAAATTAATGTATCAACTTCTTCAAGGGTTGAACTATGGCATAAAACTCATGTTCATACATTGAATACCTTCTCCTAGCATCATTAAATTTCTCACTAAAATAAGCTAGCGGTCTCCCTTCTTGACTCAATACTACTCCAATTGAATTTCCACTTGCATCATAGTCTACCTAAAATGCCTTATTAAAATATGGTAAAGCCAACATAGGTTACTTACTCACCTTCTATTTCAACAACTCAAAACATTGGTATGCTCTAGACATCCACCTAAAATCCTTATTATCTCCTCTCATTGTTTTTGTCATAGGACAACAAGTAGAACTAAAATTCCTAATGAAATTTTAATAGAAGCTAGGAAATCCATGAAATGATCTTACCTCTCCAATGATTTTTGATGTAGTCCATTCAAAAATTGATCTTACCTTCTTAGGATCCATCTTCAATCCATCCACAGATATCACAAATCCCAGGTATACCAATTCTTCCTTCATGAAACTAAACTTCTTAATGTTTATCAACAACTGCTCTTCTTTCAACCTCTGCAAAACTTGTCTTATATACAAGAAATGTTCTTCTCTAGTCTTACTCAAAATAGAGATGTCATCCAAATAAGAAATCACAAAATTGCCCAATAATTTATTCAATAACTCATTCATCAGCCTCATGAAATTACTAATTACGTTTTTAAGTCCAAAAGGCACCACCAACCACTCATACAATCCTTCATTTGTCTTGAATATTGCCTTCCACTCTTCCCCTTCCCTGATTTTGATATGATGATATCCACTCTTCAAATCTATCTTTGTAAAGTATTTAGCTCCACTCAAACAATCCATAATGCCATCCATCTGGGGAAAAGGAGATCTATACCTCACTATGACTTTGTTTATGGCTCTAGAATCTGTACACATCCTCCATTCTCCATCCTTATTAGGTGCTAGCATAATAGGTACTACACAAGGAATTAAGCTTTCTATGATCAAAACCTTCCTTAACAATTCTTGCACTTGTCTATTCAACTCTTCATTCTCTATCAATGTCATCCAATGTGCTACTTTATTAGGAAAACTAGATCTAGGAATCATGTCCATGCAATGAATAATACTCCTCACAGGTGGCAATCCATCATGTACATTATCTAAAATTATTTCTTCATATTCTACCAACAACTCCTTTATCTCCCATGGTTGTTCTTCTACATGCTTCAAGTCTTCAACCTTCTTAGGAACCAAGGCATATCACATGTTCTCATGTCTTAGTCCATCCAAAAATATCTTTCCATCAACCAAACAAATCCTAGCATTCGTACAAACCTCAACTTTAGGAAATCCTCCAATGGCAACAAAGT
>VDFB02047230.1:397354283-397386101 GCA_007258455.2 Sequoia sempervirens
GGGTGAGAGGCCAAATGCAAGTAGAGAGGCCACAAGGCTGGGCAAGGACTGGTCAAGAACCTAGGTGCATGCTATGAGGTTTGGTGCATGTCACGAGGCTAGGTGCAGGCCAAGAGGATAGGTTCAAGCTGAGGCTACTGGGTGGTTGGTCTGAGAGGTAGATAACTTGAGAGAAAGATGGATCTCATAGAAGGTGAAGCCCAAGTGGCTGTGTGATAGAGAGGCTGAGAGACTGGTGGTCGAGCCATGTGGTTGTGTAGCTGAGTGAGATGTCTCTTGCTAAGAGAGATAGTTGTGAGGGGTTATGCTATTAGATTCTCTCTAGAATGGAACAAGATGTAAACTCTATAAAGGGTGTGAGCCTGATATTGTTTTTAACTGTCTTTTGTTGTTGAAGAATACAATGGTGATCTGGGCTTTTGGAGTGTGTGATTTTTTACCTGAAAGGGTTTTCTCCACGTATATCTATGTGTTCATGTCTTCTATTACATCTTTCATGGTTGTTGATTCTATTTGCTGAATTTTTTAATGGTGTTATTGAAACTAGTTAACCATGAGTTTCTCTCAAAAGGATTAATGTGGGAAATGAATTGTGCCTAGTTATGCTTTATGGCATAGTAGAACGTGTCTTTGAAGCAATCTAGAGGAATCAAGTTATGGAAGGCACTGTTGTTCTTGGATGTTTCTTTCTAAGATGCCTTGTCCTTTTTTTCCCAACAAGTGGTATCAGAGCCTTCTTCTAGGATGTGTTTCTTCCTAGTATGTTGCATGTTCTGGGTATTCCTTCTTTGAAGATTTCTTAGTCTATCATGAATGAGGAAATTTGAAGGAATTGGTTGTTGTATTGATCCTTTGAAAAGTAGAACTTATTTCCTTTTTTTTAAAGTTTATGAGATAGCACGCAACATGGAAGATGGAGAAAATTGAGTTGGTCATACTGAAAAGGTGGGACCTGAAGCTCATGAGTTGGTAGTGGTATAACCCTAATGGATTGGGTGGAATATTTTTGCTTTGTGGCAATGTTGTAGCAAAAGCTTTCATATTGGGTGTCAGTGTGAGAGGACTCATGATATGGAGAATCTTGGGTTGTTTTTTAGTCATGGAGTAATGTGATTATGTTAGGTGTTTATCTTGGTATTGGAAGGCACAATTTTTTTCTAGTACACTGATTGCATGAATACTATGGAGTTTATCTTTGATTGATCTAGAACCTTCTGTAATAGTCTGTCTCTCTCAAATGCATGTACTTGTTGGTTGTTTTGGAGTTGGCTTGAAATGGGCCTAGAGTTCTTGAACTACTATTTGTACTTGCATGGGTCTGTGGTTTTGTAGGTTTTACATGATCAAGAAAGACTTTTGGTGATGTGGAGCTACTGTTAAGCTATTTTCTAGACCTTCGCTTTTGTGGTGTGACTAGATGAGATAGTTACAATTTTCCATGGTATGGGGAGGTTAGATTCCTTCTCTACATAGGAGTGTTGTTAAGTGATTTGTCACTCAACATTCTCATGGTGGTGCTTGTGGGTTCCCTGACTATGATGCTTATTGTGGACATGATTGGGAAATCAGATTTGAGCTTGATTTGGTGTTTGAGTCAAGTTGTCTATGTTGTTATTCTCTTTGAGATCTTAGTTTTGCATTTTCTAGTGTGATGATGGGTTTGCATGTTTTTTTTGAATGGATCTATGGGTTGTGGAATGTTATGGGATATCTTTACCTACATGTTTGTTGTGGGACAACTCAAAAGTGGATTGTCTATATCTATGAGATCGAATTTTTTGTTGGTGTAGACCTGTTAGCTAGACTTGTCTGTGGTCATGTTTGCATTGGTGTAGTTGATTTGAGATGAGAGGATGGATGGTGTCAAGTACATGAATAGTCATGTATGGGGACCTATAGCAGGTGTATCATGATGTCATGGATAGCTTGGGTATGGTTCCTTGTGTAGGGTTTTGACAATGATGGTTTTGTCTGCTTGGCATTATTGTCAGATGGACATGTTACTATTGTGGACATGGAGGATTTTTTAGTTTAGCAGATGTTTGTTCATGATGCTTTGAGAGCTCGGTGTCACAGTTCAGTGGGAGCTTTAGCAGTGACTATGGATTCATCACATGGTGGTGAATGGTTTTCTTTAGTGTTGCAGATGTTACTAGGAGGGATTCTTAGATCCTATTGTTACAAAAGAGTTCTTTCACATTTGCATGCACACTATTTGAATATGTGCAGCATCTCAGAGCCATGGAGTACTCTTGGAGTCTTTGGTTAAGGTCTTGGTGGTACTTTACATAGTTGGGATTTAGAGGTGTATGTAGGAGGATTTTTTATAGGTACATGATGTGCAAAGTTGCTCTCTTTGGTGTTGGTTCTCTTCTTGGATTTTTGGTTTCACATTACATTGGTATGAGGTTGTTCTTTATCTCTTTCCTTTGTTGGGTGTGTAAAGAGCTTGGGAGAGTTGTGAAGACTTGTGGTGAGAGTTGTTCTTTAGATTGTGCATATCATTTTGGATGTTCCTTGGTACTACATGATGTAGTTTACACCTCTTGTATGATGTCATTGGTAGACTCATTATGCCTTGATTTGTAATTACCTATGCAATGGGAGTTCGTGGATGTATTTGGTCTTCTTCGACTGGTTGGCACTTGGATCCTTGATTTACTGTTGATGGGTTGGCTATGTAAGAGGCATGAGTTTTTTGATGTTGATACCTTGGAGATATGTGTGATTGGATGGATTAGCACTTGTTGTGTGTGCTATTTTTAGTCATAGGGTTTGATCATATGGATGGGAGCAATCAGTTTTCTCATTGTTCTTCTAGCTGATGTTCTATCTTCTTTCTCGATGATGACTTCATGGTTGTGTTCTACTTTGGGCTTTGAAGTTGATATTACTTTTGTATAGCATGTGAGCATAGTGGAGTGGTGGCAGTGTTGGTGACCTTTCCATCTGTAGGATCTAATGCTTGTTTTCTTGAGACTAGTGCATATATGCCTTGGCTTATTCCTTTTCCCGTGGTGTATGGTTGGAACAATTGCTTGAGTTGGCAGAAATTTTGTATTTCATTACAAGTGTTTTGGTTAGAGAATGAAAGAATTGTTTAAGATTATTGAGTTTCTTTGGGAGGAGCCAGTAAGTTCTTCACCAAGTGGGAGAATGTTGAGAAATGTGACTCAAATTACTAGCTTGATCAACTTCCTGGAGTAGTTTTGTTCTCCTCCTTCATTGGCCTAAGCTAATTCACTAGTTTTCAAGTTTAACTAATTGATGTCATGGGGTTCTAAAGTTTCAGAGCCTCCCAACTTAGCGAATAAGAAGTGAAGGCTACTTCTTTTGTTTTTAGTGTGTCACAAATCTTAGAAACTTCACAACCTCTGACATGAGGTTCTGAAGTTCGGGTTTTGAACAACAGGGAAATTCCTTTAATAGTGAGTCATGGGTTCTAGGAACTTCACAACCTCCATCAAGAGGTTTTGAAGTTCGATCTTCAAGTGATATAACAACTTGGATTCCAATGGATGTGGGGACCACTTAGATTAGTAATGTGAACATCAGCCAAACAATTCTTTATCAGTGGGACTTTGTTCTTGCTCTAATCAATGGCCCAATGACATTCAATGTGGTGGGACATGATAGGATGGTGATGATGTTGGATTGTGCCAAAGGTTGATAAGTGGCAGTAATGTGGAGGAAAAATGGCATGTGGGCCCATGTGCTTAGTGAACATTGTTGAGATTGTAATGAATGTGTCTTTGATTGGGGGGCATGGTGTTAGGTGGGTAACCCTATGTTTGATGTTGGAGATTTGTCTGACTACTTATCTGATGGCCAGGTTTTAATGTTGGATGATGGCATGTGGCTCAAGGTGAAACCCTAAAGGGGTGCAATAGTTGAATAGTCAATAATAAAGAAAGAAAATATCTTGGAGAAGAGTAGTGGAAATGGTGGGTGCAGATTGGTTAATAATCTCACCATGCAGGCTGAGAGGTTGTGTGTTGTTGGGGACAAAATAGGGTGAGATGTTCGATGCAAGCTGAGAGGTCAGATGCAAGTAGAGAGGATGCATGATGCTAGGAATTGAATAGGCCAAGATGTTGGATGTAGTCTAAGAGGCTAGATGCAAGTAGAGAGGTCATGTGGTGCTAGGCATCGAATAGGCCAAAATTCTAGATGCAAGATGAGAGGCTATATGCAAGTCAAGAGTCTGTGAGGCTAGGCATAGACTGGCCAAGAACTTAGGTGCATGTCATGAGGTTGGGTGCATGCCATGAGAGTGGGTGTAGGTTGAGAGGTTAGGTGTATGCCAAGGTTACCAGTTGGTTGGGTCGAGAGGTAGAGAAGCCGAGAGAGAGATGGATCTCACAGAAGGAGAAGCTTGAGCGACTATGTGATAGAGAGGCCAAGAGGCTGGTGGTCGAGTTGTGTGGTTGTGTAGCCGAGTGAGATGTCTCTCACTGAGAGAGGTAGTCACGAGGGGTTATGCTGTTGGATTTTATCCAGAATCAAACAAGATGTAAACTATGTAAAGGTCATGAGCCTGATAGTATATTGTAACTGTATTTTGTTGTTGAATAATACAATGGTGATTTGGGATTTTGGAGTGTGGGGTTTTTTACCTGAAAGGGTTTTCCCCATGTATATCTATTTCTTCATGTTTTCTATTTCATCTTTCATGGTTATTGATTCTGTTTGATAAATCTATTAATGGTGTTGTTGAAGCTGGTTAAGCATGAATTTCTCTTAAAAGGATTAATGTGGGAAATGAATTATGCCTTCTTACGCTTTATGGCATAGTAGTACATTTCTTTGAGGAAATCTAGCATAATAAGGTTATTGAAGGCACTCTTGTTCTTGGATGTTTCTTTTTGAGATGCCCTATCCTTATTTTCCCAACAGTTTTGTAAGGATCTCTTCATGGAATTGGAAAGACCTTGGAAAATCCAGAATGGATATTTGAGTAGGAGTCTTACTAAGATGGTCAAGGATATTGTACTGTGATCTCATAGGAGTTGGCTAGGATGAGGTGGAAGGGATAGGAAGTGATATGCACATTGAGGGTCCTTTCCTTTGACACAAATCATAGAGACATGGGGCTCTCCTTGGGAGATGCATGTAATAATATTCTCATATTTGTATGGCACATTTTTATAGCTGATATTATTATTATTGTTATTATTGGATCCATTGTTTGTGTTTGAGGTACTTGGACCCTATTTATGTTTAGGAAAGGAATTTTGATATATCTATAATTGAGCATTAGACGAAGTGGCATGGTTTTCATCCACTATGATATCTCTTTGGTCTATGAGATCTTGGATATAACCTTTAAGTCCTTGACACTTGTTAGTGGAATGACCTTTGATCTTATAATAATCACAATACTAATTCTCTATACCACGCAGGTTTTGGTTTTGAATCATCAAAAGGCTTCATCATAGGATAAGTAACTACATTATTCACTTGAAGTAGCCTCTTGAAAATGACATCGAATAACTCTCCCAAAGGAGTAAATGACTGTTTATTATTCCCTTGATTGTATTGATTAGATTGTGGAGGAGGATGGGGTACACCTTGTGGTATAGATATCACATTGGAAATAGATTGTGGATTAGGGACATATTGTGATCTTTGCAAAGTGCTAGATACTTATATGTTTTTAGTGTCAGTGACACCATCATTAAAAGCATTTTTCTTCTTCTTCTAGTACTAGTATTTATCTATAGATGGTTTATCTTTATCTTCCTTAAATATTTTTATTAAGCCTTTAGCGATGAGGGATTTTTCAATGGTAGTACCCTTCTTAATGACCTTTGCAAAGGTGGTAACACAATGGAGATGTAGATTGTGAGCCAGCTCAGGGTGAGTGTTTTCAATAAAGATAGTTACTAATTCCTTCTTAGGAAGACTAGACTTGAGGCGACTGGCTAGGAATCAAGTAGCTTGCAAATGTCTCTCCTTCACATTTTTTATCTTTTAAGAGATCTAATGTTTCTGTATCTTTTTCTAGATTAAAAGAGAAGTTTGCAAAAAAAAAAAATTGACAAACCTACAAAGGAAGAAATTGATCCCTTCAGGAGACTCATGAAACAATCTAGAGCTTGTCCCATTAAGCTCCTAGGGAACAATCACATGAGGTAGTTGTCATTATGTAGGACTTCCTACCAATGCATGTAAAATTATTGCAAATGGTTTCTTGGATCACCCCTTTCCTTTTACTTATCAAAGTTTGGAATTTTGAAAAGTTTGGGAAATGGGTCTAGTGAGATAGATGAATCAAATGGATAAGGACAAATGTCCTCAAACTTGAAATATTTCTTGGATGTACGAGCATCCTAGGTGAAAAGAAATCTTGCATCATCATTTTGTGTTTGTTTCTTTTGAATAAGGGCTGACATGGCCTATTGGTAGGACCATGACATATTGGTGTGAATTTTCTACATGTCCCAATGATTTAATGATGACAAAATTGATTTTGCAATTCATAGTGTTCCATTGGTGAGACATTACTTTATTGGCGTGATGTTCCCAAACATCCCTATGACATATATGTTAGAAACCAAGATCTAAAATGCAAACTAGATAATAACCTTCCACAAAAGAGAAAAATAGAAAAAGAAAAGCTTTGCAAAAAGATGTGAAAAATATTATTATTCAGGAATTCATAATTATTTGAGATTATTTTCTTTATAAAATAAAAGTATGCATAACCCTAATCTTTTCTTGAGCAACAAGATAGCTAAAAAAGATAAGGATGATAATAATTAACCTAGGAATTAAAATATTACCTAAGTAAAGTTATGCAAGTGTAATTAAATATTAATTACACTAACACCCCCCATAAGTGCAACTTAGGGAGACTAAAAAAACATGCACCTAAAAACTAAGATGAATGCAAGAAAGCATGAATGGGTCCCAGTAACAAGTCCTAATTAGGTACCCATGTACAAATGTAATAATGAGGTAGAGAAGGAAAACCTAGTGGGACAAAACCCCCCTATAATGAGATGACTATTGTAAAGAAGCACTGGAAGAACACTGTGGAGTAACACTGGAACTGCAATCTGACAAGAAAGGAAAGATACTTATGCCTACAAGAAACCAAATTAGAATCATAATAATGTGACAACAGACCCGATGCCACAAAACACTGGAAAACTCACAAACTGGAAGAACCTTGGAATCCAGGAAGCAATAGTAGATGAAATGATGACAAAATCTAGAAACTGTGTATCTCGATGTTGATGCAAAACTGAGACTAAAATTCTTCCATAGGAACAAGTACCATAAATACTCTGGAGCATTAACCATAAAAATATGGCCGTCAAACTAAGAAGGATCCAATGCAAATCATTAACCATAGGCTCTCAATCTAAAGTGTGAACTGATGTGAATATGATATGTGTCAAGCAAGAGCAAGAATGTGGCCAAAATAAACTAAGAAACTAGATAACCCATGTTATTTTCCAACAAATCAAAATGAAGATGGAGATCAAAGTGCATGCACACTCTAATTAGATTTTTATGCAAGAACCCCCCCTGATGGAACTTTATCTCAGTTCATTTACTACAATAACCCAACAATTGTAAAAGGAGGGAATGCTAAACATGCATAAACAAAAAATAAAAGTAGACCTTATATCTATGTAGAGGACTGAACTAGCTTTCCAACACCGTAAGAATGATGAAAAAAGGATCACCAAGTCAAAAGATATGCCCTTTGAAGAAAAAAAACTTCATCTGAGTTCAAGGACATGAAAAATAAATCTGGAGCAAAATATGGTAAAAACACATTTACCATTGGATCGGTGTCGAAATTAGATTTCCAACGGTACCTCATTTTCCAAAAATGGACATCGTACACAAAAAATACACCTTCTTTAGTGAAAAGTGCCCCAGAAGGCCCAATAAGGCTTGCAAGGCCCCTAGGGGGCTAAAAAAATTCGGCCCCTAGTCCTATACGTGACTAGGGGCTTGCAGTTTGGGGCTTGTGGTGGAGCCCCTGGTGATACATATGATTGTTGGAGTGCAGAAGGGGCTACCTGGGGGCTGGGTGCATAGCGCCCGATCCCCCATAGGACCAACGACTAGCTAGAGGGGCTCGACGGGGGCTGAGTGCTGGATGGCTAGCAAGCGGTGGAGGTCATTGGCAATGGCGGACCAGTGGCCACTAGGCGGCACAATTCTTCAACACTGTGAGCGCCATATTTTTCCAAAAAAATCAATATTTTTAATTTTTTTTTGAATTTTTTTTTTAGATTTGAACCTCTAACTATGTGCTGGGGAGGCCATACGACCCCCCAGAGAATTTTTTTTCCTTCTAGACCAACTTCACCAAAATCAATGAAATGAAGGGTGACTTTAGGGTTTTTGGCTACTGTGAATGCGATGGTGACCTGTTTGTGCCCAAAATGCTTCAAAAATTTGGCTACCCCCAGAGCTTGCAAAAATCTCCGAGCCTGAAACCCTCACAAATCTAGCAAACAAAGACCAAAATCTGTAAGACAAAAGCCAATCCTGACTTTTTCCAACGCTTTGAATCCAATGGTGAAGCCTGATCTGATCCAAAATGCTTCATAAATTAACTCAAGGCATGATACCTTCGAGGAATCCTGAATGAAATCTACAATGATTTTCTCAAAAATCTGAGAAGGGGCTTCAAATCAAGGCTCTGATACCATGTTAGAAACCAAGATCTGAAAATAACCTTCCATAGAAGAGAAAAATAGAAAAAGCAAAGCTTTGCAAAAAGATGTACAAAATATTATTATTCAAGAATTCATAATTACATGAGATGATTTTCTTTATAAAAGAAAATTATGCATAACCCTAATCTTATCTTGAGCAACAAGATAGCTCAACAAGATAAGGATGAGAATAATAAACCTAGGAATTAAAATATTACCTAAGTAAAGTTATGCAAGTGTAATTAAATATTAATTACACTAACAATATCAAAGGTGTTGGTAGGGATGTTGTGCATCGACGTGAGGATATCCTATTGGGGGAACAAGATCACATGTCCTACCAATGGTCCAATGGTGGTTGTTGTCAGTGGAACCATTGCTTGTCTCCAAGACTTGGTTGGTAGTCTCCACGATGGCCCGACAACTTGTGAGTTTGGTGGTACTGTTTGACATGAGTATGCTTAATTTGTGGGACTTTGTCTTGAGTGTCCCCGATGGTATGATTCCTTCTTTAGTGTGCAGAGTGTTTTTTGGTGGGACTTCTTCATTTGGATGGGAGTTGATCTGGGGTTTCATCCATGGGGTAATATTGGACTTGGTAGTGTATGCAGTACGATTTGTGCATCGTTCAATGATGGTAGATGGTGAAACCTAGTAGAATGAGATTAGATGAATTCCACATCATTGTTGTGGAATCCATCTCCATTGGCTAAATCAATGAGCTACTGATATTGAGGTAACAACATTGTTATACTATGAAAACAAGGGGAAAGAATATCAAGGCCAACCTATAGAATAAGAATGATATATAAAGGTTTGAGGAAGAAAAGTGGTGTGGCGGAGGATAGGGAATGTCCTGAAGAATAAAGAGATCTAAGGTGTGGTTTGACACCTTAAAATTCAAATCTGCAATCTGTAGATGCATGTAAGAAGCCCATAAGATGACATGTATCTTTATAATGGCATTCTAGAAATAAAGGTCATTTTTACTGTGCAAACTTGGTTGTTCTAGCTTGTAAGGGGAGTCCCCTTCATCAAGTGGTATTAGAGTAGGAGTTCCTGAGTTTGTAAAAGAGTGTCAAACATGAGGTAGTTGTAGCAGTACATGTGAGTGTGGGTTAAGAAAAAAATGCCTCCAAGGATGGCACAACATGGTCAAGGTAGAGGTAGAGGTGGTGGAGGAAGAGATCCACTGAGAGATGAAATTAGAGCCCTCAGACGACAGATGAAACCCTTACAAGAAGAGGTCTGAAGAGGAAGAGGAATACATCAAGAAAGGGATGAATGTGAAGAGGAAACAAAAGAGGAATTGGAAGACAAAGAACAAGATCAAGTAGATCCTAGAGAGTTGAGATTGCTAAGATTTATATCCATTCTTGGAAAGAAAGTGAAAATGGAAGTTTCAACTTTTAGCGGGAGCCTGAACCCAAAATAATTGATCAATTAGATCAATGATATGGAAGAATGTTTCAAATTTGAGGAGATTGAAGATCCCCACAGATTGAAGTTTGCAAAGTGGAAACTCAAAGGTCTTGCAAGTATATGGTGGAAAGAGGTCCAACTTGAAAGAGACAAACAAGGAAAAGATAAAATCTCCAGATGGGACAAAATGGTGGAGAAATTGAAGAAGCACTTCATTCCTATTGACTACGAATTGGAGTTGCTAAATAAAATGTAGAGTCTATGACAAGGAATGAGGATGGTGAAAGAATACATTAAGGAATTTCACAAGGTTTTGATTCGAATAGGACACTTAGAGGTGAACAAAGAGAAGGTTGCTTGGTATATGAACGAGCTAAGACCTAGTATATTGGAAGAATTGGCACTGGTAAGAATGACTACCATGTAGGATGATTATAAGTTCTCTCTAAAGGTTGAAGAGTGAATGAACAAGAGGTTTGAAAGCAAGAAAAGAGGAGATCAAGGTGGAAAGACTAGTAAATGACCTTATGGAGGTCAAGGTGGTGATTATAAGAAAGGTGAAGGATTTAGTACCAGTCAATATTAGCAAAGAGATGAATCATATCATCCTCATGATTAGAATAGTGGAGATTAGAAAGGTAGAGGAAGTTTTGGGCATGGACCAAGAGGAGGATGTTTCAGAGGAACATGTTTCCAATGTGGTGAAGAGGGAAATAGGGCATATGAGTTCTCGCAACACCAAGACAGGATGAACAAGAGGCCTAAAGGCAAGGCACGAGTAGCCCATGTAGATAAACACACTCGGTCCTCATAGTCTAAAGATGTAGAAAGGGGTGAGTCCCTTGTTGTTAGAAGGACCTTGGTGAACGAAGAGAAGGAGCCCGACTAGTGAAAGAATTTTTTACACCCATTGTAAATGGGAAGGAAAGGTCTTCAATGTCATCATTGACTGAGGTAGCATTGAAAATATAATGTCAGAAGAAATGGTCACCAAATTGAGGTTGGAGAGGAGAAGGCACCCAAGTCTATATTAGATTGCATGGTTGTAGAAGGATCAAAGGGTCATAGTCAATAAATAGTGTCTGATAAAATTCAAAATTGGTAGCCATAGGGATGAAGTTTTATGTGATGTGATACTCATGGATGCTTGTCACATGTTATTGGGTTGACCATGGTAGTTTGATCGACAAGAAATACACGATGGAAATGTGAACACTTATTCATTAACGAAGGATGGAGTTTGACATAAGCTAGAGCCTCTGAAGGAAGTAGATGAAAAGGTATGGAAAAATGCACAAATTTTTTTGGTTGATGGAAGAAAACTCCTGGAAGGTATGAGAAATGAACACATGTGTTTTGTGTTAATTCCAAGAACTGAAAAAGGAAATTAGGAGTGAAGTTCCTATAGAAGTGTGTGGTTTGCTAGATGAATTCTAGAGTATTATTTCTAATAGTGTGCTTGAAGGATTTCCACCCATAAGGAAGATTAGTCATCATATGGATCTAATTCCTCTAGCTAAATTTCCAAATAAGGAAACCCATCGAATGACTCTAACGGAGAGGGAAGAGTTGAACAGACAAGTGCAAGAGTTGTTGTGAAAGGGATTGATTGGGGAGAGTTTGAGTCCATGTACAATACCTGTAGTACTAGCACCTAAGAAGGACATAGAATGGTGAATGTGTACTGATTCTAGAGCCATCAATAAGATCACCATCAAGTATCAATTTCCCTTGCCAAGGATGGATGACATAATGGATTTCCTTAGTGGAGCTGAGTATTTCACAAAGAATAATCTAAAGAGTGGTTACCATCATATTCAAATCAGAGAAGTAGATGAATGAAAGATAGATTTCAAGAGAAAATAAGGCTTGTACCAGTGGTTAGTCATGCATTATGGGCCAACCAATGAGCCCAACACATTCGTGAGACTCATGAATGAGGTATTGAAAGAATTTTTGGGTAAATTTTTCATTGTTTACTTGGATGACATTTTTTTTTTTAGTAAGATGTTGGAGGAGCACTTGAGGCATATCCGATAATTTTTTGAGAAGTTGAGAGAGGAGAAGTTTTTGATCAACTTGAAGAAGTGTAGTTTTGTGAAATGTGAACTAGTACATCTGGGATTTTTTATCTCAGAAGAGGGTCTGAAAATGGATCCAGAAAAAGTGAAAGCTATTGTGGAGTGGCCAACACCAAGAAGTGCTACTAAGGTAAGGTATTTTCATGGTTTAGCAAGTTGTTATGGGAAGTTCATTAAAGGATTCATTAGTATTTGTGCACCCCTAACTAAAAAAATGATAAGGGATAGAAAATAATTCAAATGGAGTATAGGAGCAACTAAGAGTTTAATTTTTTTTTAAGAAGGTCACAGAGCAACCAATTTTGGTAGTCCCAAATTTCAGTAAAGTGTTTTAGTTAGACTACGATGCTAGTGGCAACACCATTGGAGTTGTTTTAAGTCAAAAAGGTAAACCTATTGCTTATTTTAGCGAGAATTTGAATGATGCAAAGAAGAAATATTTTGTTTATGATCAAGAATTCTATGCCATAATCTAGGATTTAAAAAAATGGAGACACTATTTTTTGCCAAAATATTTTTTTTGTTTACTGATCATTAGGATTTACAATATTTGAACATTTAGGGAAAATTGAACCAAAGGCATTTGAAGTGGGTGGATTTTTTACAGAGTTATGCATTTGTGTTAAAGCACAAGACTGGATGATTGAATAGGGTCACGAACACCTTGAGCATGAGGAAAAAGTTGACAGAGATGTAGTTTGAAGTTGTCAAGTTCAAGGAACTCACAAGCTTGTATCCAAAAGATCCTAATTTTGCAAATGTATTGAAAGCTTGCAAGGATCTTGTCACATTGGATAGGACAAAGTGGTTGGATTATACCATTCAAGATGGTATGTTGTTTAGAAAGAATCAACTGTGTATTCCTAGGAGCTTGATGAGAGAAAATTTGATCAAAGAGATCATAGTGGTAGAATGGTAGGAGATTTTAGTTGAGATAAGACCATTGCTAGTGTTGGCAAACATTATTATTGGCCACAGCTACAACGGGATGTGAAGAAATTTGTACAAGGTTACAAAATATGTCAAATGGTGAAAAAAGAAAGTCAAAATATGGGACTATACCAACCATTACCTGTACTAGAAAGGCCATGGAGGATACTAACATGGACTTTGTTCTTGGTTTGCAAAGGATGCAACATGGTCATGACTCCATATTTGTGGTGGTGGATAGATTCTCAAAGATGCACAATTCATTCCATGTCATAAGACCAATGATGTTGTTCATGTTGCATAATTTTTCTTTAAAGAGGTGATAAGACTACATGGTCTACCCAAGAGCATAGTTTTAGACTAAGATACCAAGTTTGTTGGGTATTTCTAGAGGACATTGTGGAAGAAGTTAAAAACTAATTTGAAGTTTAGCTTAGCACATCATTCATAGAATGATGGAAAAACAAAGGTAGTGAATAGGAGTTTGGGTAACTTGTTGAGGTGCTTAATAGGAGATAGACCCAAGGGATGGGACATGATTTTACCCTAGGAAAAATTTTCTTACAAAAATTTTATCAATAGGAGAATTGGTAGATCACCATTCTAGATTATGTATGGGAGTAGTCCAAGAACTACTACTAAATTAAGGAAGATGGATAAGGAAGCGAATCGTAGTGTTGAAGCTGAGGATTTTTTGAAGCACATAAAGAATGTGCATGAAGAAATTAAGGAGCATATCAATAAAATGAATACATAGTACAAGGAAAAGGAAGATCATAAAAGAAGGAATAAGAAGTTTGTTTTTGGAGATGAAGTAATGGTGCATTTATGGAAGGAACAATTTCTAGTTGGTACATACAATAAGTTGAAGATGAAGAATTTTGGAACATGTAATATTTTGAAGAAACATGACTTAGGGAACATTTATGAAGCTGAATTTTTTAGTCGGATTCATGTCTTACCTATATTTAATATTTTAGATCTAATAGAGTATCATGAAGGAGATAAGGAGCACGAGTTGGTAGAGGCACAGTGGAGTGTTCTAGCAATAGCAGAAGACATCTTGGATAGTCATGTGGGACAAAGTACCAAGTGTTGATGATGTTTTGTACATAGCAACAACTCAGACAGAATATAATATCCTATCTCTCTTGAAAGGTAAATCTCTATCAACAAGCCTCAAGAGATAACCCCAAGGTATCTAATGTCAGGTCTTGAAAATGCATAAACAACACAGTGATAAATGTGAAAATGTTGGTAATCACAATGGGACCTTACTACAAGCAAATATTGAATATTTAGTTTATCAGATCTAGCAATATGATGAAGACTATCTCCTTATTTGTCTACTTTTAATCATTTGAATGAATGCATAAGGTGTCTTTGTTCATCTTCTCATACTTCATGAGACTGTGTTGTTTGTTGATAGGTCTGCTTCAAGGAAGTAGCTAAATCCTTTGAACAGATAGCAGTGATTACTTGTTTGCGGGAAGGATTCGATAAGAAGAGTATGGTTGCTACAGGAGTTAGATTGTCAGTGTAAGGCACTGATAGTTGATGTAACGCATCAACAAAACAAGATCCACTAGTTGAGGTCTATTTGCAAGTAATTTTCCCCTTTTGTGTTTGACTCTGTGGCCCAAAACTAGGCACTGATCTGTCCTGCACCCTGTTCCTCTCAGAAAACCTTTTAAAATCATTGAATATCTTTTGTTTAATATCTTGCCCTACCTCCTAGTTCCTTCAAGGTTGAGCTACTGAGAATCTAGCCCCATTTGAGGTCCTCAATGCTTGACATCAGGAGTTATCTGCTATAAAAAGCAATGTTTGGTCTTCTTTGAGGCATTGTGTGGGTATACCCACCTAGGTTCTGCAGAGCCTAAAGTACAGAAGATCTCTTGATCTTGTCAGTTGGTCTAGGTCCTCCGAGCTACCCTTGATTAGAGTTGGCTACTCCATAGGTAGAATAGGAGACCAACCTAGTTTACAAGAAAAAAAACCAACATACATCTCGCCACCATTTCTTCAACTGCTCAAAGCTCAAATGATTTGGTGCGAACACCCTTCTCCCTATCATTACTTCAAAGAATGAGATTCATCTATCGTAGATATTAGTCAAGGCATCCTCAATTTTCCTCCTCTTCTTATATATCTTCTTCAAAACCTTCTTCCTTATTTTCAAAGCTTCAAACCATTCCCAAGGTTCTATAGCTCTGGAGGAAGGGAGAGTTCCATCACTCACCAACTTATCCTTCATGCATTCCATGATGGTTTTCATTTTCTGCAATAGGAGATCTACATCGTCTTTATCTTGATCCAATACATCTTTCAACCAATCATTTTCCCTCATTGCATGTCCTCCAATTGAAAGGATGTATTTGATAGCATCATCTCCTTTAGTCTGCACCCCTTGGAACCAGTTTGTTGTAGCAAGAGTGGTGGCTTTCATTCTTTCCAGCTTAGATATAGTCTCCTAGGGCAAGAAACTTGCAGCAGAAGATGAAGAACTAATGGATTGTAGGGCTTTCATCAAATCTTCCAAATACTTCTCATGTTTTTCCTTCTTTTTCTTCAACTCCTAATTAGCTTGTGCTTGTTTCCTTAATCTTCCCAGGATTACATCATTTGAACCCTCATATTCTTCAATATCCTGTTCCATGGAGGTGGGTCCTAGGTTGATGTTCTGCATGTTATAATCACTCCTAGTAACCTTGTCTCTATTCTTTTCGGTGGCAGGAGTAGCAATGTGGACCACTCTATTGTTTGCTTCATCCCTTTTGATCTTAGAAATGACTCTGGCCTTCTTCTTTCCTTTACCTTTTCCTATTTTTGCAAGTAGCTCATCCCAATTGGGAGGGGTATCATCCACAACAATTTTATTTCTCTTTATTTCCTTATCAATCCAACTTGGAACAACTGACTCTGACTATAGTTCACTTTGTCCCACTTCTTCCTACTGACCTTTGGGTGCATCTTCCTGCTTCTTAGGAAACTCTTCATCTTTATCATGTTATTCTCTGCCATGCTCCTCTTTTACATGCATTGGTGATGGAGTCTTAATAGGCATTTCCTCTTTCTGAAGAGGTTTTTCTTATATACTTCTAGTAGGAGAATCCTCATAAGTTACCAAGGGATTCTGTAGGATTTTCTCCATTTCTACAGCTACACTATGAAGCTCGCCTTCTCAAAATTCTTCTCCTCCTTTACTTGACAGGTGCTCTACATCTGCTGGTTGTTCTAATGCACCATGTGGCTCATGGGGTGGAGAAGTCTCTTTATGTTGTTCTACATCAAAGGTTGCTAGAGGAATATCCTTCTTTGGAACATTATCTTTGGGAGGAGTTCTTGATCTCCTTGTGTATACCTGTGTCTTCTCTCCATAACTTTCTAGATTTACCACTGTTGAAGGATTAGTCGAAGGTCCACACGTCTTTCTTGAAATTCTTGTTGTTTTCCTCCTTTTAGGTGTCGGGGCACCATCCTTTTCTTCTCCTTCACCGGGTTCTTCCTCTACAGAAATTTTCTATCCTTGAAGTAGCAATCCTCTTCTTTGCTTTTGGTTTCCTCTGTTTCTCCTGCTCTTCTAGTTGGGGACCTTTGATCTTAATCTTAAAATGAGAATCTAGCTTGGTCTTGCCCTTAGGATCTTCCTCATCTGACTCCTTAGAAGTGGAATGGGATTTGAGATCCCACATCAAATTATAGGTACATGGCACACCTTCACTTTCAAGCTCCCACACCTTGTGCTTGAGCCACAACTTGGTGTATCTAGTCATAGGGGTCATGATTTGTTCTAATTCAGTATTTTCTTCTTCCAGCCAGTCTACTTCTCCAATTGGCCTATCCTTAATTGGCTCATAGTTGTGACTTTGGATTAAGTCTCCATCATATTCCACCTAATTGGGAACCATTTTCACACTATGAATTCAGACCACATCAACTGGGAGTCTAGATAATTTCTTCTTTCTTACCTCAAACTCATCCTTGCTATTAGCCCAGTAGTCCTCTATGTCATTCTTGTGGTGGTATTCCCTGTTATCTTTCTTCTATGCTTCACCAGTGATATCAAAACCCATCCTTTTGGAGTGGTAAGACAACCCAAGAGTGCTCATTTCCTCCTTAGAAGCATAGGGTGAATTAATTGAAAGGAATACCTCGCTAGTTCCTATCTTTAGAGGAAAGTCTCTGCCAAAGCCAGTTTTATGCTTGTCTTTCTTTACAATGGCATCAAAGTCACATATTTTCCTTGTAACTTCCAGAAGTATAACATGGTCTATGGGATACCTTGGAAGCCTATATGGAGCCCTCTAACAACCACCAATTCTTATGTAGGAGAAGGTAGGAAACTATATGAACCAAGCCCCATACCTATTGCTCAGCTCTTTAGCATCATCTGATATTATTACATGCTCTCCACCTTGGAGCAATCTAGTGATGTGCATGGTGAATGCATCATTCACCCTCCTATAAGTTGAACTTCATAAGTGCAACTAAGGACAAACTTCATAAATTACATCCTATCCAAATACTCCTCTTGTGCTTAATACTTTATAGGGATGGAATCTTGCAAGTGCATACACTAAATAGGAAGTCATTGTGAATGTCTTAGTCTGTAGCACATTGCACATTTTTTCATGAATCACCCTACTTATAACACCTGCTCAATGATAGTTAATATTTTCCTATTCCATCCTCACAATAACATGGACCATCCAATTCTTGAACATACCTGCACTCTTCAGGCCTACCACCCGGCTCAGCAATGTGATGGCATCATAGACTTCTTGTTTAAACTTTACCCTGTGCAACTACTTAGGCAGTTTTGAGAAATGAGACTTTGGCTTCTCAAGCCAAGAATTGATAACCTGTTGTGACTTAACATTCTCCTCCTCATAGTACCTCTTAGCTGCCTCAATATTGAATGCTACTACATGTGATCTATCAGCCATATAAAAATTTTGTGCAATAGAGATAGGGTTAAGATTAGCCAAAACCCTCCCTTGAGGACTGACTATCCTTTGTGAATCCCTATCATAGTGCAAGGCACACTCCAATACCAACTCATAACACTAAACTATAGGTGGAAATCCTGCTACATGAGACAATCATGATTCCATTAGTCTCCTAGCCAGTAGTGAAGGATCTTTTTGTGCCATCCTCGCCTTAAACTCCTCATAGTCCCATCGACCTACATTTGTGTCTGAAACTTCATACCAGACTGAGGCTATCTTAATTTCTAAGATCATTCTCTTGACATGCAATTTAACTCTTTCTGCTTATGAGATAGAGGATCCCTCCATATCACTCTTAGCCATTCAAGTCGCTGCCTTGCTAGCTTCAGCCTGCATCCATTAAATACTAACATGAAAATCCAATTGTTGATAATATATTTATAAAAGTGTTAGCTCAAAATCATAAGAAAACCATCAAATCAATTATAAACCACCAAACTAAAAAGTTCAGGATTCTAAGCTAACTAGGGAAAACCAGTCTACGAGGAACTTTAGAAAATTCTAGACCAGGCATATTTTCCTAAATAAGGCACAAATATCAACAATAGATCATAAAAAATGAATAAAGGATGCATAAACATTGTGATCTATCAATTTAAAGCATGGAATTTTAAACATTCATTGTTAAATTTATCCATCTCATTCAATCTTTAGGTTCCATAAAGCTTTCCAGAGACTTCATAAAAATCTGGCCAGACCAGAATTCTGAAAAAATAACGATACCATATGAACTTGGGGAAACAAAGGGACTAAGGAGAAACCAAGAAAATATGGGATTGACAAAAATTTGTGAAGAAGGCAAGATTCTAAATTTTCAAGACATTCTGGGAAAATAGTGAGGACAAGGAAACTCGGGGAAATCCACCAGTGCAGAAAAATCCTGAAACTGAAGGAAAACCTGAATATCGACGTTCCCTCACGATCTCGCTCAAATTGATCAAACGATCACAAATTTGAAGAATTTGGGTTTGCAACAAGTTTGACCTGAATGTTCTATTGATTTTCATTGAACTTAAAGCTCCTCTTAAAGAAAATCAAAAGGGAATGGTGATGCCCTAGGTACGAAACCCTACAGATCTACCATTGACGTACAAACAAGCTCAGGATTTAGGTTACTCAATTGCTAGGTTTCATAGTATTATCATGGCCCATAAGCAAGAAAAATGAAAGTGAAAAGCAAGCATGAAAATCACTTGAGGAACCATCAATCTAATTAACATCACGCAACCCTTGCTTCCGAATACCCAAACACATAGAAATTTAGACTTTGATCATATCCAAAACGCCAAAGGATCACTCACATTCATCAATCAAAAGATGGGAAACATATACATACCATTTGATGAAATGGAAATTGATTATAGCAATGGAAGACAATGATCTAGAATGCTTGAGCAAGATTTTGACAACATTGATGCCTAGAAAGCAACTATCAAATTCCACAGCTCAGAGGTTTAGCATGCAAAATTCAGCCAAGCACCACAAGATTGAGCACCCCAACTCAATATAAATCAAATGATAAATCATAATGGCAAGATAATCCCCAAAAATCGATTAAATACATCCATCACAATTCGTACGAGTGACCATAGATGCAGTCAACAAGACAAGCTGAATTAACTCAGAAACCCGACGACAAAACATAATTTTGGAAAAATCTGGTCCAGGCAAAATTTCGCGAAATCCCAGATTTCCTGAACTATAGTGTTAATCCCTTTGTCGGGCTCTGAATGAAATTCAGGAAAATCTCGAGATGGGGTAAAAACCCGAACTTTGTCTAGAACTTAAGATTTTCAAAGTGCAACTTAGGGGAATCACTTAGGAAAGCAAGTTAAAAATTTTAAGCTCAGGCCAAGGCAAGGTAAATCCTCAAAATCAAATGGCCAAAACACTAGGAGTAAAAGCAAAAGAGGGTCCCTGCATTCAGCAGGGCGTGTGTGCAAAAACTGCACAAAAAGTGGCAACTTGGCTGGGAAAATGCTCTAAAGCATTTGATGATGAACAAGAATCATGAACCCATAATCTTTGGTTTTGATCTCCCTATCAGACAAACAAATCAAAATGCAGGATTAAAGAATCAAAACCAAAGGGAGACTGAACCTTTCATAAATAAAAAATCCAAGTGTGTGCATATGAGTTTGTTTCCCTCCTTAAGCTACTGTAGAAGCCAAGTTTAATCAGACTAGGCTACATAAAGATTCTAACTCCAAAAGCAGCCTCGATAGAGCCTCGCTGCCAGTCAGACATCTATAGCCCTAATGAGGTTATCATTGTGACTCTCTCGAACATAGCTCTATTTGCAGTCAGGCGTTCATAGCCTTGATAGAGATATTCAGATACTCCTGATAAGTTGAATTAATTATTTTTATTTTCAACATTTTCTCTTTTCTTCTTTTGATATTTTTTTTCTTTTTCACTTTCTCATTTCAACCTATGAACAATGAAGTTCACACTTAGGGCTAAGAACCATAGTGGCACTGGAGCAGAAATAATATTTTTCACCTAACAAGACCTCACAAGAACCTACCACAAATTTAGGATTCTTAAGATGTATGAGAAATATAAGATTTCATAATACTTCAAATTCAAGTCAAACCACTGACCCATCTTCCTTAAATCAAACATTTAGATTGCTTGATGATAACAAAGACCTTGACCATCCATTCAAGACAGATGATTAAAGTTTATCAATGAAATACTTAGAACAGTCCCAGATAATAATTGGTTGTGCCCATAAAAGGATATGAAAATCATAGTAAAACCTTTCCTGGGAATTGGAAATTCCAACAGGTGACCAATATCTCTTTATGGACGTTCATTTACTTGTCAAACCAGGGGACGTATACTTTAAATGGCATAGCACAATATATGCAGTAAGAACTCAGTTCAATCAAAACCTAACATAAATAAATACTAGAAAGGAATTCTATCTACTCTACAGGAAGGTAATGCAAAGTTCTTTAACTCAACTATGATTTGATCAAAACAGAAACCATAATAGCTACGACTGAAACACAAACTGTGAACTGGTCTTATGCTACAGGAACAGGCATAGGGATGGACTCCCTATGCTGTAGGAGCAATACAAGACTGAGTTTGTATGAAAACTTCAAAGATGAAAGCGAACTGATGATCAACAGAAAAGAATAGCTAACTAACTAGCTACAGATACTTGCTAAGTGGGCCCCCTTAGCAAGCATCTACTGATTACGCAGGTGCTGAACTCAGAACTTCATCAAACTTTATTCATGAAAACAGAATGGTATACATTGCTTTTTTGATATGGAAACTAACAACAAACTTTGTCTCTAGTCAAACAAATTCTGTTTTTCATTATCATACTGAGTCTTACATGATATCTGCTAACTTTCTATTACTATGCTTCTATCTTACTCTAACTATCATCTCCCTTCTCACTCCTACAGGAGGAGTACTTTAATTAAAATCAGGAGAGCAACTAACTAACTAACCCTATCAAAGAAATACGTGGAAGTAAAATGTATCCTAGAATCAAGGAACAAACTTCATAAATGAATTTATGCATTCTACCCATTTCAAAGAGAATCTAGCGCTCCACTCTTTCCAGATTGACTATCATTAAAAATATTTCCCAATGGTTTCGGTCAAAGAGTCTTCACCAGAGCTTCCTCGAAGTCATGCAAGAAATAGACTTTACTGCAAGACCGAGATCGGCTGCGCTTGACTCGATCATACTTCTTCAACAACCTACAAAAAAAAAGGTAATAGATGCGAAAGAAAAGGCACATGGCACATACACAATATCCGTTCATTAATCACATATTTAAATTTATTTCATCATTCAAAAACTACATGCGATATACCAGTCATTTAGGGCATCAACGAGATAATAAATATAGTCAAGACAACACAATAAGCTGTAGGAACATGAAAGTGTTTTGCTACAGGATATCCCCATAAAAGGTTTCAAAAGAGTTTTAAACAACCACGAATAACAAAAGTAAAGGCATTAAAAGTTCATCATAATATCCAAACTATGAGCACATTTTGGGCTCATCACTGCCCCCTACTTAGCCTAATGTTGGTCCTCTAGCATTAACTTTCCTAGTGGTTTCTCTGAAATCAGTTGTTGCTGTATGACTCTGAAATGGAATTCCAAACCTGTAATAAAATCCTCTGAAAGCCTAGCACCTTTCATACCGACGGTCTTCTAAATCATCATTAAGATTTGTAGCTTGATGAAGATAAAGGGGCCACATTAGCATAGGAGGTCTGAATGTCAATGGAAACCATAGTTCAAATCTCTTTTGAAGTCCCAACTATATATATCTGCTTGATCGTTTAAGAGCTGCTGTGAAATTTAGGAGACTGTGAGGTTCAGACCTTCTTAGCCCCACAGTTAATCTTTCCCACCTTTTCTCACTTCTGGTGTATGATAGTCTCCAAATTGAATATGACTATGCCTGAAATTCATCATATACCTGTTTCCTAAGATCAAATATTTTCTCTCTGGCTGTAGTATTATTAATGCCATATGTCAGAGTAAACCAGGTTTTCAACATTGCATGGGGGTTTGAACTTTGAGAGCGTAATCAAACAAGCTCATTCCTTTCAACTTCCTCATATGTTTCCCATTGCCTGCCATAATTTACTTCATTTGCTGCCCATGACATAAATGATCTCAAATGGATATCACCAATATATAGAAGAGGATTCCATTCTGTTTCAAATGGAATTAAAAAGCCATGTAAATAAAATTCACACAAAGAATTTCTTAACCAATTAGGGGCTGCCTGGTATGCATCGTAAAATTCTTTAGCAGTGTGAAGTATAGTATCTTGATTTCTGGAAATTCTCATTAGTTGGAACCATAAAAATTGTTCCTTAAGGCACAAAGCATAAACTCTGGGTGGTGGTCTGCATTCCATAATCTGACCAGTTACTTTTAACATTTCATCCATTTTTGTTTTTAACTCAGAAATTTTCTGTTTCTGACTTTCAATTTCCTTTTTCAGTTTCTTCCTTTCTACCTCCCATAGACTTTGTTGCATGTCAGTATGGGCTTTGTGCCAGAAAGTCAAGGTTTGCAATATAACTGTTTCCTAGTTAGCTTTGACATATTCCAAAAACTTAATAAAAAATGTCTTCTTATAAACAACAATGGCTTTACAAGTTGCAGGGTGAAATATAGTTTCACTAGGCACATTCAATTGTTCAGTTTGTTCCTACTCTTGCTGCAAGATGAATTCTTGTTGCTGCAGTGGAGAAGACTGTGCTTCCTCTAAAAACTGCATAGCAGCGGTAGCCAAGTCATCAAGACTTGGTAACCCTTGCTCCATTTCTTTTGTCTTAACTTGTTCCTCTTCAGGAACGAATGAACTCTGTGCAGAATGTTCAGACACATCCTGAGAAACATCAAATTCAGACCCTACAAACCCTTCTGAGATTACAGTAACCTCTGGTTGAGGTGAAGCAGGGGAGGTCTTACACTGTTTCCTTGTGGAAACTCTTCTTGGCATTGGTGCGGCTGCAGGAGGTGTTCTGGTAGCCTTCCTCTTTCTGGTCTGCTTAGAGGGTTCTGCCCTGCTAGAGGATGATGGTGAACTGGTGTTAGCAACAGGTGTTGCTATAGGAGAGACGGCTAGAGGGGAAAGTGCTACCGGAAAAGAGCATTTCCTTTTATGAGAATGAGGGTCAGATTCTGGGGTTTGTTCTGCCCCAGACGACTCACTTGCCTTTATTTTTCCCTTCTCTCTCCTAGTGGTAGACCTAGTTTGTACCCGACCAAAAGATTCTGGTGGGGGAGCTACAGGACCAGGTGCTATAGGAGTAGATGACCCTTGCCCTATTCTATGGGTAGACGCAATTTCTTTCTTCTTTTTCTGAGGCCGTGGGGTAAGTACCCTAGGGGGTTGTGAAATTTGCAAGCTCTTTTGGGCAACAAATTGTTGCTAGGAAAGAGGTGAGACATCTCTCAAAGAGCATTCAATCAGTAATCTGATAAGGCCATGATGAGTAATAGAATTATCTTTCCCTTGTTGGGTTACATGGGCACTTTGTTCCAGAAATTTTAACAGGAAATTCAAAACATTTACAACTAACCCATGCCTCATATGACTTAATAATTTGAAATGATAAGAATGCAGGTAGGAGAAACAACCTTCATAGGTTAAATACCTGATTATGTAAGTGGCATATTCTGAATATGGATAAGGCAACGATACCCGCTTGCATCCCTATTTGGAGAGTTCCAAAGGTCCATCAGTGGGCATTGAAAACTCGGCCCTTGCAGTGGCAGCATCTAAAGAAAAAATTTCCCCAACGGCTGGAAGCCCGATTACTTCAGCAATTATGTCTTCAGTTGCAACAACCGTTAAACCCCACATAGTAGCTTCCCCTTCAGAAAGGGTTCTCAAAAATTCTCCAGCAGCCTCCTCATCAAAAGCATTTAAACTCAAGAAGTAGTTTAACCATCCACAGAGGCTGAATGCATGGACTGTTTGAGGATTTTGCAATAATAATTCATGAGCTATAGGCTCATGTCACACCAACTGACCACCCATGTTCACAGTTTTCCTCTAGCTGAACTCAATTCCTTGCTAAAAATTCAAATTCTCTGTTTCCCTTTCTTTTCTGGCTTTTCTTCTGTCGTGTCGTCACATTTCTTTCTTTTCCAAAAATGAACTTTTTTGAACAAGCAGTTTTAATCATAGTTTACAAGAAAAACATGCAATAAAAAGGACATGCGATCATATTTGGAAAGTACCAGAAAAATAATAAAGAAAGGTTATTTGTGCAGTTATGGCAGTGGCGAAAAGACAGGTTTTAAAAGGTGGATTACCCCGCCCCTACTTAGAGTATGACATGTGTCCTCACATGTACTAAAGAATAGGTGCAGATCAGGTAATAATGACTGGTATTGTCATAGCAGTAAATGAATAGAATAAAATAAATCAAATATGTGATAACAAAAGATATGGCGTACCTTTGATAATTGCATGTACGTGTGAAGAAAGATGACGTCACATGAGTTGACAATTGGGAATGACATCATAATTAAGGGTGATGTGAATGGATGAGGTGGATGGGTGATGTGGGTGGATGAGATGGATGGAATGGATGGATGGGATGGATGGATGGAAGATAAAGAAGTGGTATGTAGCGACAAGTGAGAATGGAGAAAAAGGGGTTTCCTTTAAAAAGAAAACCTTTATTATGAGCATGCTTTTTCAAAATTATGGTGAAGCTACAGGAGAAAGGCTAAAGCCTTCGGCTGTAGGAAGAGTAGCGGGAGGAACCTGAATGAACTATTGCATGAATTCTTCTCTTGAGACTGGTTTATGGTAAAACTAGAGTCAGTGGCTATTAACTAGCAATTTGAAATGGACTAGATCAATTGTCACCAGCTGTATAGCTCTGTTGTCGAACCCATTCTCAACTTCATAGGGGCCAAGCCATCATGTTGTGAGCTTACCTTGGTTTTCTTGATATCTGGAATCATATAACAGAGCCCAATCACCAGCAAAAAATTTTTTAGTTTTTCTGTGTTGATCATGCCATTTCTTCCGTTGTTGTTGGACTGCTTTTGTATGCTGCAGGGCAGCTTTTCTCATTTCGTCCAAAGCATTTAGCTGTAGGAGACGGTTTTTTTTGTGCTTCAGATATTTCCATATTGAGTTCAAGAACTGTCCTCAAGGTTTTGTACACAAATTTTATGGGCAACATGGCTGTTTTCCCATAAAGTAGCTCAAAAGGTGTAAACCTAGTTGTTGTCTTCCATGTAGTTTTGTAGGCCCAAACTGCTTCAAGAAGTCTATTGCTCCAATATTTTCTATAGAGTTGCATTTTCTTTGTTAGGATCACCCCAATTTCCCTGTTTGTTACCTCCGCCTGACCATTGGCTTGAGGGTGATAGGGGCTGAACTTCCTATGTTTGATTTTATAGTCATTCATTAGTGCAGTGATCAGATTCGATATGAACTGAGCTCCCTGATCAGTTACAAGCTCTTTGGGAACTCCAAATCTAGTGAAAATTTGTTCATACAGAAATTCAACAACTTTGTTATCTCAAGCATGAGTCATAACTTTTACCTCAACCCATTTTGTTACATAGTCCGTGCAAACTAGAATGTATGACTTACCATTTGATGGTGGATTGATTGGTCCCACAAAATCCATTCCCTATTTATCAAAAGGGGTGACTATTACCTGTGGATATAGTGGCATCTCATCTGATTTGGTTGGTCTTCCCATACGCTGGCATCTGTCACATTTCCTTGTATAGGCCACAACATCCTTATGTAACGTTGGCCAGTAGTATCCTGTTGTAAGAATCTTTATTGATGTTCTTTTTGCTGCAAAATGTCCCCCACATGGTTCATCATGGAAAGCATGCAAGATATCATAAGTCTCATCTTCTCTTACACATCTTTGCATCACTTGATCAGGTCCAGTATAAAACAGACAATTTTCAATCCATGAAAAGTTAAAACTTTTCTCGATTAACAATTTCTTTTTTTTTGGAGAAAAGTGAGCTAATATTTCGCTTGCTGCTAGATAATTAGCAATGTCTGAATACCATGGAGTATGTGCAGCAATGAAAAATAAGTGTTCATCTGGGAACCTATCATCAATGACTTCGTGTTCAACATGTGCAGCTAATTGAAGTCTTGATAAAAAGTCAGCTACAACATTAGCTCTTCCTGGTTTGTCAATGATTGTAATATCAAATTCTTGTAACAACAGGAGCCATCGTGTGAATCTACCAGAAATGACATGTTTGTTCATCAGATACTTAATTGTTGCATGGTCAATGTGGATGAATATCTGATAACTTGTGACATAATGCCTAAATTTATTCAAAGCATACACTACTGCGAGCAATTCCTTTTCTGTAATAGTATAGTTGAGCTCAGGACCTTGAAGGTTCTTGCTGATAAAGTAGATAGCATGCTCAATTGAATTTTCTTTTTGACTTAATACTGCTCCTATACCAAAATCAAAGGCATCAGCATGTATGTGAAAAGGCAAATTCCATTTTGGACCTTGAAGAACAGGGGCTTTAGTAAGCAAGTCCTTTAGTTGTAGGAAGGATTTTTCACAGGTCTCTGTCCACTTGAATTGAGAATCCTTAGTTAATAAGGCATAAAGTGGGCTGTCAATTTTACTGAAATCTTTTATAAACCTTCTATAATACCCTGCATGGCCAAGGACACTTCTGACATCTTTCTATTTTGCAGGAGTTTGTAAATTCAGAATAACTTCAATTTTAGCAGGGTCAACCTGAATTCCATTCTTTGAAATATGATGGCCTAGAACAATGCCTTCTTCCATCATTAAAAAACACTTTTCACTGTTTAGAGACAAATTTTTCTCTCTGCACCTTTTTAATACTTTTTCTAAATTCACTAGTGCTTTTTCAAATGTGACTCCATAGGTAGTGAAATCATCCATATAAATCTCCATACAGTCATGAGATATATGAGCAAATATACTAATTACTGCTCTCTCAAATGTTGCTGGCACATTGCATAGGCCAAAAGGTAAGACTGAGTAAGCAAATGTTCCCCATGGACAGGTAAAAGTGGTCTTATCTTGATCTTCAGGGGGAATTTCTATCTGATTGTATCCACTATAACCATCCAAAAAGGAAAAATATCTTTTGCTAGACAGTGAGTCTAGTACTTGGTCTACAAAAGGTAGTGGAAAGTGATCATTTTTAGTGGCATTGTTCAACTCTCTGTAATCTACACACACTCTCCATTTTCCACCTTTCTTAGAGACAATAACTAATGGAGAAACCCATTGACTGTTAGAGATTGGGTAAATAAAATCAGCATCAAGCAACTTTTGAAGTTCATTTTTCACTATTTCTCTAAGTGTTGGATTTATTCTTCTTTGAGGCTGCCTAACTGGTAAACAATCTTCTTTGATATAGATCCTGTGAGTACAAACTCGAGGATCTATTCCTTGCATGTCCCCATATTCCCATACAAAAGCTTTATGCTGATCTTGTAGGATTTTTAATAAGTCAGCCTGTTGAGATTGTGACAGCATGCTATTGATATTCAAACAGTGACTTGGAGACAATTCTATCTGCTTAATAAGATTACTCATAGAATCTACAGGTGATGTTTGTACCTCTTGTGGAAGCAAGTTATGAAAAATTGCTAAAAGTTTAGGTAGTGAACTCTCAGAATTTGGTTGCTGCAAGAAACATTGTAGATGGCTGCCATTTGGATCAGATAAACTACTTGTATCAGAGTTAAACTGTAGAATTTGAAAAAGAAAAGTATCCTCATTCTGAAGTTGTGAGAATGGATCATTTTGACGCATCATTAATTGAGCCAAGGAATTGGCTTCTTCAGTTTCTTCCCCCACATCTGGCCAAACAGGTTGGGACAAATCTCGTTGAGGTCTAGCAGGTGGATACAAAGTCAATTTTTTTGTGGACTGTCCATCAGAAATGGTCATATCTCCAGAATGACATCCTATAAAAGCATCTGCAGTGGCTAACCATGGTCTACCAAGGATAACTGGATACCCTCCTAAAGTTGCCTTAACTGATAATATTGTGAAATTAGCTAGATACTCGCAAGATTCAAGAGTGATAATTACATCTTCCACCATTCCATCAGGTTTAACTGTGGAGCTATCTGCAAGCTGCAAAACTGTAGGTGTAGACCTAATGTTTGAAATGTTCAAGGAGTCCATAGTATGCTTTGTCATGACATTAATTGTAGCACCTAAGTCAATTAAAACATTTTTTACAACTTGGCCGTTTATATGTATCTGAACTACAGGACTTCCAGGGTCAATATACTTTGGGATAACTACATTTCCCAACATTATATCAGCCAATTTCCCTAAGACATGAATTGTTTGGGGATCCTTTTTCTTCCATCTAGGCTTCTTCAAACAGGCCTCTTTAATAGCTTTTCCAAAAATGGGAACATTTTTAATAGCCTAAAATAAAGGGATTTGAATTTGTACATTCTTGAGCTGATCTAAAATGTCAAAAGTGGGTTCTTCCATAGATTTAAATGTAGTACTTTGCAACCTCTGAGGAAAGGGTGGTTTGTCTTGGCTTTGCAAAACAGGATCCTTAGAAACTGTATCAAGTATAGGCATATTCTCAGTAGGAACAACAGGTACAGTAGATTCTTCAAGGGGAGAATATGGTATTTCAGTAATTAGAGGCATTTTTGGAGCAGGTAAAGTGGTTCTAGACCTCAAATGGATATCATTAACATTTAAGGCATAAGCTTGATATTGGTTGGCTTCGGCAAGATACATAGGATGCTGTGGCTGCTGCTGTTGCTTATTATTAAGATTTGGCAATGGTTGGGCAGGCATAGGCATTTGTTTTGGAGGTCCAGTATTTGTGGTAGTTGCTACAGGAGGTGGCATGAGGGCTTGTGGTTGTGGCTGTGGAAGCTGTAGGAACCCAGGGGACTGGTTTTGCCATTGCTGAGGACCTCTCCATTAAGGATTCTACTGTCAATTACCTGGAGGTGGGGTCCATTGTCCTTGTGGCTACTACCAACCTCCTTGAAGATATTGCCATTGTAGGGTCTGATAATTAGGCCAACTTGGTTGAGGTGGATTCCAGGGTGGTAGTGGTCCATATGCAGGTTGCCATTGGTTATTATAGCCAGAATAAGGATTATCAAAAGTTAAAGGATCTTGAGGCATACCTTGTGTTTGGGCCCATGGTCTCCTTTGTGCAACAAAGAACACTTGATCATCATCACCTTCTACTGGCTTGAAGTTAGTAGGTAGCTGATTAGCTTCCAAATTAGCCACCATCTTGCATCTGCAGTCACGCTTCTTCTATCTACAGTATGGATAGAACTCAGCCAAAACTGCCTTAGCTTCCTCATGTTTTTTCTGAGCTTGCATAGTATCCAGTTGTGTAGCCATATTATTAATGATGTCCTGCTTGAAGTCAGACAGTAAATTTGTTATCTCCATCTGAGAAACTCCACCAGAAGAAGACTTTCCCACTATAGCATGATGACCTCGACCTTTCTTAACTATTGCTCGAGAGTAGTTAAGACATATTTTCTTTATATCATCCCAAGGCAATTGGGTTATATCACCTCCTCCCATCAAGTCTTGGGCGTCTACACATGCATCACTGATTCCCCTTAGAAAGAGTAGTTTGTGAGAGTCTTCATTAAGAGTATGGTTTGAGTTCCTTTTTAGTGAAAACAAGAACCTTGAAATATAATCTTCTAGACTTTCATCCTCCTTCTGCTAAATTCGGAATATGTCATCACCTTTACTGGAACTCTTACAATATTCCTTATACTTCTCAAGAAATTTTGTCTACATGGCTGCCCAACTATCGACAACACCTCTTCCCAGACTCATGAACCATTTGAGAGCTCCTTCCTTCAAGGTGGAAGGAAATAACTTCAATTTATGAGCATCTGAGTTGTAGTCATAACTGTGACAGAGGACATCAAACTCAAACATAAATGTTTCTGGGTCCTCCGTAACCAAGCCATAAAATTTGGGAAGCAATGAAGAGGGAATATTTTTAAGATTGTCAGTATCTCGTTGGGGAACAATGGAAAACTCAAATGCTGGGGGTGGATTAGGTGGATTATTTACCATGTTTGGTTGTTGGAATAACAAAGCGAATGGATTTTCCTCAGGTTCTTCGTCAGCTGGGTTAAATGGTAGTTCAACAAACAGATTTTCAGGGAGGAACCTTCCCAGTGCGTCTCTTCTTCTTCTATGCATGCAAGACGATGAATGGTGGTTTGAAAGATTTTAAAAATTTTGACTAACAAACTAAACTAATACTAAAAATGACTTCTGACGAATTCTTAGCTGGACGCCATCCCCGGCAACGTCACCAAAAATGGTCGCGCCCACAAAAGGATATGAAAATCACAGTAAAACCTTTCCTGGGAATTGGACATTCCAATAGGTGACCAATATCTCTCTATGGACATTCATTTACTTGTCAAACTAGGGGACGTATATTTTAAATGGTGCAGCACAATATATGCACTAAGAACTCGGTTCAGTCAAAACTTAACAGAAATAAATACTAGAAAGGAATTCTATCTATGCTACAGGAAGGTAATGCAAAGTTCTTTAACTCAACTACGATTTGATCAAAACAGAAACCATAACAGCTATGACTGAAACACAAACTATGAACTGGTCTTATGCTACAGGAACAGGCACAGGGATGGACTCCCTATGTTGTAGGAGCAATACAAGACTGAGTTTGTATAAAAACTTCAAAGATGAAAGCTAACTGATGATCAATAGAAAAGAACAACTAACTAACTAGCTACAGATACTTACTATTTGGGCCCCCTTAGCAAGCATCTACTGATTACGCATTATTCATGAAAATAGAATGGTATACGTTGCTTTGTTGATATGGAAACTAACAACAAACTTTGTCTCTGGTCAAACAGATTCTACTTTTCATTATCATACTGACTCTTACATGATATCTGCTAACTTTCTATTACTATGCTTCTATCTTACTCTAACTATCATCTCCCTTCTCACTCGCGCAGGAGGAGTACTTTATTTAAAATCAGGAGAGCAACTAACTAACTAACCCTATCAAAGAAAGACGTGGAAGTAAAGTGTATCCCAGAATCAAGGAACAAACTTCATAAATGAATTTATGTGTTCAACTCGATTTGGAGAGAATCTAGCGCTCCACTCTTTCCAGAT